>PVJC01003485.1:0-70058 GCA_004026665.1 Murina feae
TCAGGTCCCTACTGGGGTGCCTGGCCAGCCTGGGTGAGGGGCTGAGGGCTGTTTGCATGCTGCCCACAGCTCCCATTGACCCAAGGTCCCCCAGCAAGGCTGGCTGGAAGCAGGTATTTGGGGTTTATCTTCTGTAATTGACACTTTGTAGCCTTGAGTGGAGCTCAGGGCTCAGAGGGGCCTGGCTTCCTCTATTCCCCGGGGCAACTCCAGCTCCGTGGCTTCCGCCATCTTAGTTGAGTTAATTTGCATATTGACTCCTGATTGGTTTGTGGGCGTGGCTTGTGGGTGTGACAGAGTGAGGTTCAATTTGCATGTTGCTCTTTTATTATATTAGATTATTTTTTAGAGACTGTTTATGACCCAACTTGAACAATGCAATGAAATTCTTCTTTAGCTCAAGCTATTGTGAAACCAAAAATAGATCTCGGCTAAGATTAGGCTCTGTGGCACAAATGGTGGTTTGTAGGTTATGGAGAAGTAAAGCAAATGTTGCTGAAACAAGCAAACAAAAAAAGAATTGGAATTCAAGGCTGAGGTCCGGGTTAGAGACAGAGGTTAGGGAATGAGGGTAATGCTGTTGACCCCTTGTACCAAGAGAAGGTAAAGAACATTTACATCTTAATGGGATGTGTATAGAGAGCTGGCAAAGGACCAGTGAGGGGAATGGGTGCCGTGGTCAAGGTAGGACAAGAATGGTTGGTGGTGGCAAGGAAGGAAGGGGTGGGAGCTCACACTGTCAGAAGGTACAAAGGTAGGAATGACAGAGGAAGGTCGGGGACTGCTGAATGTGGGTCCTGACCACAGCATAACCCTATCTTCACGTTGAACAGAATATCTTAAAATAATGGTTAGGCCCTGGCTGGTGTCGTGCAGTGGTTAGTGTCAGCCTACACACGGAAGGGTCTCAGGCTCAATGCAGATCAAGGGAACATACCTGCAACTCAGGTTCGATCCCTGGTCCAGGCACTTGTGGGGGTTACCAATCAATGTGTCTTTCTCACATAGATGTTGATGTCTCTCCTCCCCCTCTTTCTCTCTCCCTCCCCCCATTCTCTTCCTCTTCCTCTGGCTTCTCCCTCCCTACCTTCCACTCTCTCTAGAAATCAGTGGAAAAAATGAGGATTAACATTAACAAACATAATAATTTCTAGAAGGTTTATAAAATCAAGTCAAAGGACCAAAAAAGTTCTGTGGCCGAAAGAGAAGAAAGGTTTATTAATAACAGAACAGTGGCGCCTGAGCCCCTGAAATGGTTCACATTTCTTTAAGGGAGAACATTATAGCAGAACCACATCCAACCCAATTCCCATGGGAACTGTTGGAGGCACACAAAACTCAAAAGGGGTTTTTCCTAAGTTTTGGACAGAATTTGTCTACAAGTATATGTGTCTTAAGAAAAAAAAAATGCAGCTAATGTTAACCAATTAGGTGATGATTATTCATAGCATAAAAGTACCCCCCAAAGGTATCCTTTTTATAAGATTTACTATGGAATTATTTTAGTTTGCCTCTAATGCCTTCAAAATCTATTATTGATAACCAAAAAAAATAACAGATACATTCATCTCTCAGAAACAGTTGAAACATGCGAAAACAGCATAAGTATAAAGCTGATATATGTATGCCGATATAGAGCAACATACTTGAACTTGGTGAGTTGTTTACAGTTCCTTTAACATTAGTTCCTTCATAATGTTTAAATGTTACTGGGCTAAAGAGTAAGGATCATAAAATCTGAAAATTTATTAGGACCTTACGGATATTACATTATAAATTTTCACTTTAAAGTAGAGAAACTGGGCTCCAGAAAGGATAAGTGAATTATCCAAAGTCATAAATACCTCGTGGCCAAGCGCAGTTGAACTATTTGAACATTTCTCTAGTTTCGTTGAGTCTGTGTTTGTACTTGTAAATAACCTGTGTGATCATGGCTTTATCTGTGCAAGATATCTTACTTAGAAAAACACAGCTTAGAGAAACATCGTTTTTCTTAGAACTACCTTAGAAAAACACAGCTGTGTGGCCTGCATGCCGTATAACTTGATGGCTCAGCTAGTGTACTTTACAGAAATCTGGGGGATTTTAATAAGAGTCAGCAGTATTTATTGAGCATCTTACAGGTGAACAGAGAGGGAGAGATTGAAGATGAAATGTTTGAAAGGGTAGAGAAGTGAAAATACTGTTATTTGTCTTTCAGTAGAATAAAGCCATTTGGTAAGAAAAGTATAGAATAAAGCCATGGGGGGGTGGGGGGAGTAGGTAATGGTTGTTACGTTTGAAAGATAGGGCTCTTTGCCCTGAGTAATAATTCATTCTTACAAATACAAACGACACACCACTGTTTTAGTTATTCAGCTCAGCAAACGTGAACTAACATGGAGATGACACAGGATGGGACAAGTCTACCAATGATAAAAATGGAAATTTGAGTAAACATTAATCAAATGAAACCCTAAAATATACAAGTTATTTACTTCATTGTAAGACTGAAAGTTGAGTATTGTATTTGTCTGTCTTCCTTGCCCCCCCTCCCCCACCTCCAACTCTTGAAAATCTCATAGAAATTCTATAATTAAGTTCTTCAACATCTATTGCTCAAGTGGCTTTTCTTGGGTTGTTCCAGTTAGAAATGAGATCACCAATTTGTTTCAAGCATTGACAGAAAAAATCAGAGAACAGATTTTTCCTTTAAGAGTGTACTGCATCTACGTTAAGAATTGATATCATATATTTTCAGTTGGATATTAGTTCCTTTTCAGGCCCACTACATTAGCATAGTTTTTCTAAGAATTAGCAGCTAATACCTTCCTGTTGTTTTCACTGGCCTGTGTGGCAACAGAAATGAAAATTATTTCAGGCATTTCACTGTGATGTGGAGTTGATGCTTTTAGAACCTTGACCTCACATTCCTCCCCCAGAAAAGGCTAAGGCTGACATGCCCGAGCGCCACGGCACTGGGCTTCACCAGCTTATCAAGACCGTAAATACCTCTACGTCTGTCCCTTATCACATGCAGTTCTATTGGGATACACATCCTCTCCTCTCAGGGGGGCTGTCAGTGCTTAGACCACGTCCTGCCTCGGGCCCTGCAGCCTTCACAGAGCCAGGTGACCACCTACCCCACGGAGCACTGGATCTCCCCGCACCTCCGAAAGGAGAATTCTCCGCAACGGCCAGTGGGCTGCAGGGTTCGAGTCTGACAAACCGCACGTGCTGGTACTGACCTTTGTCAGAACACCATCTCCCAACCTCTCCGTCCTTATTCCTTGTGTCCCACGAGAGACACCGCCAGCCTGTGGTCCTCCGGAGACTCCCAGGAGGACTATGCCTTGGTCAGCAGTCGCTCCCTCTCTTTCTCATGGTACATGGAGCAACTTCACTAGAGATCAGTGTGATGTATGAAGACAGAAAGAGCTACTGTTCTCCTGCAGCACGGCCCAATGCAGGTCTCGTTCTAGGTGGGAGAGACAAGC
Source organism: Murina feae (assembly GCA_004026665.1). Taxonomy (NCBI): domain Eukaryota; kingdom Metazoa; phylum Chordata; class Mammalia; order Chiroptera; family Vespertilionidae; genus Murina; species Murina feae. Next base: position 3,477 of record PVJC01003485.1, read on the forward strand.
CTCTCTAAAGAGGCTCGGGTCCTGTGCTCATTTCACTTCTTCCTTGAACCCTCCTAGGGTAGTTCACTGCACGCGGTCCTGGCTCTGTCCAGAGTCAGCGTGATTCACAAAGGGCTCGGAAGGAATTAAAGATCCAAGAAATGGTCTTTAAAAAAAAAAGACACCTGTGTCACTTCGCAATAAAAAAAAACCTGTGTCCTTCTGCAACATCTGCTAAACACACATGCCCAGAGTGGTCAGTTTGGACTGTAACATTCTTGTATTTGTGGTACTTTGTAGACAACCCAAGTCTACCACTGCCCTCTCCCCCAACTTTATGGGGACTGTATGTACATTCACAGTTATTTTTCTACTTACACCCGCCCCTAAACCCCGTGTAGTGCATTCTCACCTGGCTTTTATTCGCCTGTTCGTATTGTGTAAATGACTGTTCCCAAGACTGATTTCCCTAAGAGGGGCAACAAGAACTTAGTGCTAAACCAAGTCGGTTGCTAGGTGCTGAGCCTCACTGAGGAGACCTAGCTTCCATGACGTGAAGGCCTAAACGGAAGCGTGAGCAACAGAACAGGAGCAAGACCACTGAAGCACAAATCCAACCAAGTTGTAGATGGAACTTTAAGGACTGCACCCTGACCTGCAGCCCTTGTAGGACTTGCATATTCTATCTATTTTGTAAGTCCTCAGAATTAATAGATTGAACTGTCTCCTACATAAGATCCCGAGCTATCCCAGTCAGAGAGGAATACCCCCTAATCCTCTTCATTTGAACATTTTTTAAATTCCCCAGCCCACATGGGGCGCTCTGTTACCAGACTGCCCCTCGGGCTGTGCCTGACAGCACAGTGAGGTATAGATGCTGCAGCCAGAAGCGAGCATCAGTGTTGTCACGGATGCACCTGCCATGCTTCGCGTCGGGCGGGGAGTTGTGAGGGAGCTGGCTCAGGGTTGTGAGGATGCTGAAGTGTCACCGTCCTTGTGCTTATAAATAGCAGGACCAAAGCAGCTCACCATTCACACGGGGCAGTATTGCAGCTCTGCATCCTGCAGTGGCCTCTGTATCAAACAGTAAAAAATGAAAGGGGATGTATAAACCAGCAACATATTTATTCTGAAAGCACTTGTGTTTTCCAGCGTCGCGATCCCAAGAGCTTCCCCGGACAGTGATGGATGCTCTGTGGTTATTGGTGTGAGCAGGGGATAAACTGCTGCTCGCAGCCCAGACGCTGCTCCAGAGGCCGGCTGGGAATTTCCAGTTTACATAGAAGTTGTTTTCCAGAAATTCACTTTCACATCCCTTATTTTGAGCGTGGGCGGCAGAAGAAAGAGTGCTGTGCAGTAACAATGACCTGCTTGTATTTAGTCTTTCCTTCTGCACTGAGCACTTGGGAGAGAATGATGTAGCTTGGCTGTGGAGCCAATCAGGTTCTGCCCTTAGACAGGTGACTTGACCTCACTAATCTGTGGGGAATTTAAAACATGGGGATAATCGAGGCAGCCCTCCCCAGGCTGTAAATGAGTCAGCTCACTGCCGGGAGAATGACAAGTGCTGTCCCTCGTCCCACCCCCCACTGTGGCCTGAGAGGGGAAGGTGAGGAGCCGCTGCCAGGCCAGCCATCTCGCCCCGCTTAGTTCCCTGCGTTCCCACATGCCCCTGCCGTTGCCCGTGCCAGGTCCTTGTGGGGGGCACAGATGAGGAGAGTTCCCTACAGTAAGGAGAACACTATCTCCATTTTTAAATCTCTGTTTTGTAAAGTAACAGGATGGATGGGTTGTCTCTCCTGCTGCGGGACATTTATTGAACTCCTCGGATGCCCCCAGGCCCTGTGTTCACGGGATCCTCACAGTCACCCCACAGTGAGGAGCTGGCCGAGTTGTGCTCCAGGCCAGTACCACCCAACTGCCCGTCCCTTTTTTCTCCTGTGACCCCACTGCCACTGGCTGGCACTGCCTCCAGGCGGCTTTCACCGGTGGCAGAGGTTACTGAATTGGAAAGTGAACTGCATGCTACTTCTGTCTGTCAAACCTGAAACTTTGCCTCATTCGACAATCTGTGAAACTCATTAAAACCTGTGCCCAAACCATTGCAGGGGGGTGGGGGGGGGTGGCCCTCTGGGGGAGCAGGGGTCTTGATTATCTGTAATGTAGGAGGTAGTATTTACACATTCTCTTCCTGAGCTACCAAGATCCCCTCTCATGGTGGTCCCATTTCACCCTAAAAAAAAAAAATCAAATTTGAAGTCAGGTATTCTTGAATATATTCTTTTTTTCTTTATTAAGTCTTTATTGTTCAGATTATTATAGTTGTTCCTCTTTTTCCCCCCATAGCTCCCCTCCACCTGGTTCCCACCCCACCCCATGCCCTTACCCCACCCCCCACCACTGTCCTCGTCCATAGATGTACAATTTTTGTCCAATCTCTTCCCACAGCCCCTACCCCCTGAGAATTGTCAGTGCACTCCCTTTCTATGCCCCTGATTCTATTCTATTCACCAGTTTATTCTGTCCATCAGGTTTTTTATTCACTTGATTTTTAGATTCACTTGTTGATAGATATGCATTTGTTGTCACTTTGTTGGTCATAATTTTTATCTTTACCTATTTCTTCTTCTTCCTCTTCTTAAAGAATGCCCTTCAGCATTTCATATAATACTGATTTAGTGGTGATGTATTCCTTTAGCTTTTTCTTGCCTGTGAAGCTCTTTATCTGACCTTCAATTCTACATGATAGCTTTGCTGAGTAGAGTAATCTTGGTTCTTGCTATTCATATATTCTTAAATAGGTAAATATTTTAAATCTTGACTGATGATCCAGACCCTAAAGGCCCTATGGCTGCATAAGAGTTAAATCCTTAGGAGGCAAAGATGACCACAGACTTCTAAAAAAAATGTTGGGGGTCAGGGTTCTTTTTTACTTTCTTTTAAAATAAAATGTTTTCCAATTACAGCTGACATTCAGTATTATGATTTCAGGTGTACAGCATAGTGGCTAGACGTTTATATGAAGCGACACTCCCCCCCCCCCCAAGAGTCTAGTACTAGGTCAGGCTTCTGTTGGGTGGACATGTCTGGTGTAGGGAAAGGGGCCAGGGACAGACAGGTCTAATCTGGCTCAGGCAGGTAATGCTCCATGACCTTAAGCAAGTTACTTGGTAGTAAAATTCCTTTCCCATTTGTAAAGGGACTGTGACAGGTACACGACAAAAAAATCCAGACGTCTCATTTCCTTAAGTATTTAAAACTTTACAATTGAAGGAGGGGTCAGAGAAGGGCCTTTCTTAGTCCTTTTGAACTGAGGGTGTGGTGGGGAGAGGGGAAACAAAGCTGGGTGGGGTTTGATGGAGTAGGTGTGCAAAGGGAAGACCTGACCTCTGACACTCAAAGTGTAGCTGCAACCAGGGCTGTCTAGAGCTTTTAATCTAAATGTTCAACCTTTACCCAGTATTTCCGAGAGGTTCCAGTCAGTGTCATTTTATTTCACTTTCAGAGAAAGGGGCTGCTGAAAAAATGGGGAAGCCAGAAGAGTGATGAATTTTTATAATAAATAACTTTTAAGTAATTTCCAAAGGCCACAGGTAATCTTCCCTTTCTGGTACCTTTCATTTCTTTTGCCTTTTTAATCTCAGTAAAATCAATTTTTATTTTAAAAACAAAAAGAAAAACTTGCCTGGCTGGTGTGGCTCAGTGAGTGAACATCAACCTATGAGCCAGGAGGTCATAGTTTGACTCCCAGTCAGGGCACATGCCCAAGTTGTGGGCTCAATCCCCAGTGTGGGGCGTGCAGGAGGTAGCTGATCAATGATTCTCTCTCAGCATTGATGTTTCTATCTCTCGCTTAATGAGGAATGAAAAAACAACTTAGAATGGGGCATTTCATCACCTCAGAATCCAGGTGTCAGATGCATTTAATTCAAGTATTTTCTTGAATTACGATTTGCACAGAAATCAAGGCAGACCCTTGAAGAGTCAAAATAACTGTTTTGCTCTTCCTTCCCCCACCCCTCAAATTCCCTGAATATTGTCTGTCTCGCCCAGTGCAAAACGGGGGAGAGTGGAACCCTAGCGAAGATCCTCATTGCCGTGTACACTAGTAGCCAGAACGCTAGAATGCCTCTTCGTTTCTTGTGAAATGCTGCATTAATACTTTCTGGAACTGCCACTACTAAAAGCAGCATCTCAGCAGCTTTGAGCCCACTTAGCTTAGCAACTGGGTGGTTCTTTTTAATGCCCGAATGAGTAGGCTGGAGCCCATACGGAAAGTTAGAGCCGGTATGGTGGTGGTCTGGGTTGCTGCTCTGACCTCTTCTCCGAGACACTCCCTAAGCCTGGGTAGAGGACCCATCACACCACACACAAGTGATGACATGGTGTTTGCAGCAGCCAGCCAGAGCCACTACACAGTGATTTGCTGATGTCAGGCCAAGCTTAAAGTCCCTCAAAACGCAGGCTGGCCCAGGGTAGGGGCGCTGTGGCTTTGAGGAGGACCCCACAGGCACTCCCAGCCCAGGTGCACAGGAATGGGATGCATTCCAGGAATGGGATGCATTTTGCCACAGCTAGGAAATAAGATGGTAAAGGCAGGGCGGTCAGAAAGGAGCGTTAGGAGATTCAGAATGAGAGAACTGCATGATGAGTCTTAGAGCTGGCGGGTGGTTTTGATGAGTTCTATTCCTGGACCAGTTGTAAACACAGGAGCACAGGACACATGTGCTAGACAGTCTACCCCAACTGCACAGACATCCGGGCTTCCGGTCCTGGTGAATTCCAGCAGTGTCACGGGTGCTTGTAAAATGCGGAGAGTGCGTTCCATGGGACCCACAGAGTTCTTTGGTGTTGGAACTTTGGAAGCTCTGCACGTTATTAAGCATGTGGAATCATCTTCTCTTTATAATTTTTAGTTCCCCAAAATGTGTAATCACCCAGTAATCACTTTACTGGGTGATTAGAGAAGCGAAGAGCAAATGGGGCTTTTTGCTGATGTTCCCACAGGTAATAATGCTTAATAACAGATCTAAATCTTGTTTTACACCTTTACCAGCAGCTTCACTTCCTGATATTGCTTTGGGTGTATAAAAGCTTGATTTTGGAAGATGAAACACCTGTGGATAAGGAAGATTTTGAGTTTTGGGGTGTTCGTTTTAAAAGGTGTAAAGTTGGGCCCTGGCCGGTGTGCCTCAGTTGGTCCAGTGTACCGAAAGGTTGCGGATTCGATTTCTGGTCAGGGCACATTCCCCACATTCCCGGTTGAGGGCTCAATCCCCTGTGAGGGACATGCAGCAGGCAGCTGATACATGTTTCACTCTCACATCGATGTTTTTTTCTAAAGGAAAGGCTTAAAGTTGGGAACATAGCTTTTCCCCTATCGGTGGAATGAATGTGTGGCCTATTTTATCTGCTTGTTAGAGTGCCACCCTCTGTTGAAGTTTGTTTTGACAGCTGTTGGTCACTATGCAGTGAATAAGGGAAAACAATTTACATATAAAGTTCAGTTAAAAAGGAAAGATTCTGAGTAACATATAGCTAACTACTAACCTTAACAATTCAAAAATTATTTTAATTTAAATTTTTAATTCAAAAATAAAAATTCAGCCTCTTCTCGGTGGTGGAAAGTACTTGGGGAATTAAAACTGCATTATTATAAAATTAATAATTTGTTATTCCTTATTAAACACCTACATTTAAAAATATATATTATTTGCATATGATTTAGAAATGGCACAAAATAGCTAATATTTTTATCAATATTTACTAAGGTTTGTATAAAAAATGGGCATTTCAGATTACTAAAACTTCAGGCATGGTAAATTTTGCATATTTTTAGGGAACAAATGCAGAAATTGCAGTGGATCTAACCTCCAAAATAAGCCTGTGGTATTTATCAAAGGCAGAGTTGACAGCATGAAGTAGGCAAAATGGACTAACCTAAGTCTGCCAAAAATAACTCATATCAAGTGGGTTTTTTTCCTTTTCATTTTCTCATTCTGATAAAATTCTTACTCTAAACATTGGCTACAAATGAGAGGACCGAGACGCATGGCAAACGTTCTTCTTTAAATACTTTGGTTTCCATGAAAATGAAATATGGCTCTTGGAAGCCGGGCCGAGTTTCCATCAGGATCTGTAAACTGATTTGCGTCTTTACGTAAAACTTAACTCGGACCCTGAGCTCGCACGTCACGCTGAACTGACCGCAGGCGGAGAACCTGCGCCTCGGAGCCCGGGGACACGCGGAGCGCGCAAGCCTGGGGCGGGAGCTGTGCGCTCACCCACGTGCGCACTGATGTGCTCACCGATGTGCTTGCTCACAGCGTCGCCTCGCTGCGCCGGGGCTCCCTCCGGTTCCCTCTCTGAAGGTGTCCTTTGTCTCTCTTCCCAGGGACCCTCTGAAGATCCAGCAGCTGCAGACCCAGATCCGCCTGGAGCAGGAAGCCAGCGCGCGGCACCCGCCCTCGCCGCCCTTCCCGCCGCCGCCCGCCTTCCCCGAGCCCGCGGCCTGCGCGTCGCCCGTGGCCCCGGAGCCCATGAGCGCACTCGCCTCGCGCGCCGCCCCCGCCATGCAGTCCTCCGGCTCCTTCAACTACGCGCGCCCCAAGCAGTTCATCGCGGCTCAGAACCTCGGCCCCGCGTCCAGCCACGGCACCCCGGCCTCCAGCCCCAGCTCCTCCAGCCTCCCGTCGCCCATGTCCCCGACCCCGAAGCATTTCGGCTGCGCGGCCGCGCCAGCCTTCGCGCAGCCTTTCGGCCCCGAGGCCGAGGCCCCGTGGAGTCCGTCCTCGCCGTCGCCGCCGCCGCCGCCGCCCCCGGTCTTCAGCCCCAGCACGGCCTTCCCGGTGCCCGACGTGTTCCCGCTGCCGCCGCCGCCACCGCCGCTGCCCGGCTCGGCCCCGGCTGCCCACTGCGCCTCCCCCGCCGCCCGCTTTGGCCACGGCCATTCGCCCGCGGCCTTCCTCAGCTCCATGCTGCCCTCCCAGCCGCCGCCCGTCGCCGTCAACGCCCTGGGCCTCCCCAAGGGCGTCACCCCCGCGTAAGTGACAGCCGCACCCCCCCCCCAACCCGAGGCTGCCTGGCCCCTTCCCCTGCACCCATTGACCTGCAGCCCGAGGGGTACCACTGCAACCTTTTACATGCCTACCTCCTTCCCGTGTTTAAGTTCTCATCACAACTTGCATAGCCACTAAGAGCAGCACTTCCTTGTGCATTAACAGGAGGTCTTTGCAGGAGCCACCTGATCTAAGCTGCGCTTTTACATTTATGACAATGGCTCTGCTACCTTTTCCTGAGATAGTGCAGTTCACTTATGCTCCCTCATCTGATACACTCCCAAGATATATGAAGGGTTCCAGGAGTCAAACAGTTTGCCAGGGTCACACAGCAACCACATGACTCCAAATCCATGCTCATACCACCAAACGGAGTACAGTCAAAATCGGTTCTCAGATGTCTCCTATCTCAGAACAATTCGGTTCTTGACCAAGTTGTTCGTGGATACGATGTCTCGATGTCTCGGTTACTGACCAAAACTTCAGTTTTCGACCTGACAACCCTTTCATGTTGATACCTCAGCATGACAAAAAGCGACTCTCAGGCAACAAATAAAGGAGAGAATGCTTTTGTTGCTGGCAAAATCCACAATTAGCACAATTTTAAAGCATAAAGAGGCCATCAAGAGTGCTAATGTTGCTAAGGATGTGACAGTGCTCACAAAACAACAATCCCAGACAGTTGTATGGGTAGAAAAACTGTCGCTGATCAGGTAAAGGAAAGCAGTTAGGCAGTGACAGTATTTCGAAGGCAGTAATATATATGTAAAGTCCCTTTAATGCTAGTAGGGGGTGGTTCCATAAATTTAAGAAGTGTTTATTTAATGGTTAAACAGTGCATGAGACATGTACTGTATATAAGAAAGGTTAAAACGGAATCATTTGGGAGTCTGGGACAGATTAATTCAATTTACATTCTTTCTAATGGGGGAAAAAGGATTCGGTTTTCCAACAATCACTTCTCAAACAGCCTTTCAGAGTGAACTGAGTTTGAGAAACGAGGTTCCTCTGTATCTTAATATTTCAGATCAATATTACAATAGAGGTGGAGGGGCTTGGTTATTAAGTATATCCAATGTTTTTTAACTATCTAACAGAATTAACTGACATTTAGGTAGTGATTGATTGGAAGGGGGTGCATGTAAATGTCTTTATGTTGGTGATGCAAACAAGCAAGGCCGTGTGCAATCTAGTGAAGAAATGATGGTGCCGGTTCTGACCCCGGCCAGCAGTGATCTCAGGGGAGGTGACAGGGAGCCTCTGTTTCTCCGCATTTCATCTCATACCTGTCTTTCCTTCTGTCACAAAGATGACATGCAGCCCTCTGAACTTCTTAAATAGAAAATCTGTGAAGATAAATACAATGACAGCTACAGAGTACAGTAAAGCCTTCAAAGGAACCTCATTCGGGTGTTTTGGTGTGTCTTGGGGAAGAGGGAGTGTGTAAAAGCTAGCACCCGTTCATTTTACCGAAGAGTTCAGAAATGAGTACGTGCTAGCAGAGGACGAGCCCGTTCCCATGTCTCAACTCCTCCTGTTGAATCCCTACCCCAGTGTCTGCCAGAATCCCAATATTGTTCAGAGAGTAGAGAAGGAAACTCTACCGAAGAATATAAATGAGAAGACCTTAGGATGCTGGCTGTTTCCATTAGTGTGGAAAAGTTTTCCTTTCTGGGCTGTACGAACGCCGCCTTGGAAAGAGCGTTGCTGTGTTTGACTTTGACATGGCGTGTCCAGGCGCTTTGGTTAGCAGTGTCTTGTTTTGTCAGGCACCTTCTAAACGTTGATTACATGAACTCAGAATCTCGCTTCTTCTCAAATCTTTATTGGAAAAAGTTCAGTCAACTGAATACATAACTAAGTGAAATAAAGGAGAGGTCTGTGTGGTAATGATGTGATAATGGGCTTCTACTGAAAGATGAGTCAGTCGGGTTGCCTGAGAAGACCTTTCTCCTTCTCCCCTGCTTCTCTGAGCTAGAAAATGAAGCATTATCTTGATACAGAGACACTAACTGCCAACTTCAAAAAGTGGGTGTTTGTTGCATGACACTTTATCCTCTCTTGTAAGATGAAATGGCACCAAATCTTGCTTCCTAGGGAGATAAGTACTATATAAATAATTTACTACTCCTCGTGTAGGACTTTGACCAAAGAGTAGTCTGTCGAAGGCACTGGGTGGTCATGCCTTTTCCTAAGTAGAAACAGTGGTTTTATTCTGATCTTGGACTTTGAAATTATCTGAAGAAGATAAAAACCTTAAGAGGGTTTAAGATCTTACCTCAAGTAATAGAAGCACTTGCTTCCTATCGTAGTGACTCATTTTATAGAGTCAACATATTTTATACTTGCCTCCACTAGAGTCCAGCAGCTCCTGCCTTTTCTTTGAAATGAACGGAGAAGTCATGCTGGGCTTGTGGCTGTACAAAACTGTCCCCAGAGATAGTTAGGTGCTGCGGCGCCGAAGATAAGTGGAAACCAGGCAGCAGATATTTAGCCGTGTGCCGGCCCAGCGAGCCTTCGTTATATGGCTATCCTCTGTCTTCTAGAGATGTTCCCCTTGCTAACTCACACGCTGGAATTCTTTCTTTGGGTTTGATACATGTAACTTGTAGAACATTTTTTCCTCGCTTGCATTCTGAAGGAAAAACAAAAAGGTAGCTCTTTATTCATGATAATAAGCCACATAATTTGCCAAAGACTGAGTGTTCCTTTCGGGGCTGCCACAACTAACTGGCACCCATGAACTTGAAGGAACAGCCAAACTCTTGTGAGATAAATCTTTTCAATTACTTTCATTCATATGTCATTGGTTCCTCATGGCCATCGTGGCAGCAAATTCAGTGCCACTTGTGTTACTTCTCTAACTCAGGGGTGGGAAACCTTTTTGCTGCCAAAGGCCATTTGGATATGTATAACGTCATTCATGGGCCATACAGATTTATCAACTTAAAAACTAACCTGCTGTATTTGGTCAAACATTTAACTAACTCACCCCTGATGCCTTGGCAGGGCCAGACCGAATGATTTCTCAGCCCTTATGTGGCCCTCGGGCCAGACATTGCCCACCCTTGTGTCTAATTGGCCAGTTCTGGCGTATGTGTCAAGTTGTAGTAAATAAATAGATTGGTGACACATCTCAGTGAAGTAGAAACACATTAGTTTTTGGCCTGCCTTGTTTTACCAAAATTTTTATAAATTTCAGATACCTATTTTCTGACTCAATTGCATACCAGCCGTTTTCATCTGTCTGCGTGTTCACCATTGTCCTTGTTAAAGAGTAGGCTGGTTCCTTACTCACCTTCTAAATGGTCTGTGGAGGTAAGGTTCTGTTTTCAAGTGCCTGGGTAGCAGAGGTCGAGGCAGGGGACAAGGCCATGGTGCCCGTGATAAACCATAGCCAGGAAGACAAATGACGGCCAGCAGCCTGGCAGCAGCGGCAGTCGGTTGCTGGTTGATTGCGGTTTGAGGAGATTCGGCACCAGGAGTTCCTCTGGGTGCCTTTCTTCAGGCTGCCATGGCCCTCCCCGAGGTTCCTGGGGTCACCAGCAGAGGAAACACAGCCCTCAAAGCTGTGGACACCCACGGATGTTAGGTGACTGGATCTCAGGTGGAGGCAGCGAGGAGAACACGCCTTAGAAAGAAATGTTCCCACTTTTATAACAGGAATGTCTTTCATTCCCCTCACAATTGCTGACAGTTCTGCAGCTCCCACTGCTGTAACCCGTTCTCCTACACAAGCCAGTCCATCAGCCCTGAGAGCTGGTGGGATCCCGAGGACTTGGGAATGGCACCCGGAGGCAGTGCCGCAGCCCTGTCTGTGCTGGTCTCAGCAGCTGTGCCACCCTCGGGGGAACCACATCAGATCCAGCCCGAGAAGCGATTGGCACTGTGTTTTTGCCCACCTTGACATGCCTGGCATCTGTTCTCACAGAGAGGTGTCCCGTAGCCACAGTGCTGAACCACCGCATATTCTGCGTTGCCTCTTCTAGAAGTAGGGCTTACCCCATGTTTGTCAAGAGTAAAAGCAGGGCTCAGTAAGAGCCTTTATAGCGATGTATTGAGAGCTTTCATTCTGCAGGTCCTCGGCCCTTTATAGACATGCTCTCATTGTTCCTCCCCCGCCCCTCCCCCCCTTTTATAAGAAACAGGTAGGTGGGAACACTGTGCTTATTCAAGGTGACAGGCACCAAGAGGTGAGGAGATATCCTAGGGTGCTGGAATAAGCTTAAGCAAGGAGCGCAGTCAGCAAATCTAATGACTTGCCCTGGTTTATCTCTAAAATATCTGATGTCTGTTGTTTCTTAATGAAAGAAAACTGCTGCAGACCAACAAAGCAATTTCGCCCGAGTCTTAAGGGAAAGTTCGAAAACAGATGCAGATGCATTTCAGAAGCTGCATTGGACCCTGCAGACATGACCCAGGGTTCCTGTCCTTCTGTCCTGCAGGAGACTGGTGGGCGGAGGCCTTGTCACGCCCCATTAGAGGCTGAGGCTGAGAGGGTTGGGGGCTGCCCCAGGGCCTTGTCATTGGGCTCATGAGGGTCCTAATGGTAAGCCATAGAGGAATCTACACAAAGCTGCAACCAACCCTTGGCTAGTATGTCCCAGCAGATCAGCAGGAGTGGTCTCGGGGTCTGCTGTGACTAGTGACAGTTCTGCTGAGATGTCTGCTCGGAATGAGACCAGCTCTGTCCTGGATGGCTCTATATGGAGTTACATGGGGTTAACACATAGGTGTGGCACACGCACGTGTGTGTTTATTCTTCAGAGAACCCAAAAGAGGATGTGAAGAGAAGCTAGTATTAGTACAAATTGGTCTATTTTCCTTAAGCATGAGCTTCAGGGACTCGCTGTACTCCAATCACTTTGGCTTTAGATATACAAAAACTCAGTTTGTGTATTTGGGGCTTTTTTTTTTTTTAATTTGCGCGTCATCCCTGCACATGGGCCCTGCAAACCTTCTCTGTATCATTCCAATTTTAGTATATGTGCTGCCACAGCGAGCACGATTTGGGGCTCTTTTATGTATTAATTGACATATTACTTTCTTAAACATGAGGGATAATGAAGTGCCAACATGTTAACGATTTTGCTCACTCTGGACTGTTGTGGAATTCCGTTACCATTAGATAATCACTGACTCTGAGAGGACTCTGAGTAGTTAAAAATTTTCTCCAGTTGCTAGACAGGTTCATGACCTCTTAAATCAGTGTTGTACTCTGGAGATTTGCGTTCCTGAAATACACTGACCGAGTTGACCTAGACTAGTATATCAAGGGGAGGAGGATGCTCTTAAGATTATTTAGTAGCCAAGGTGGTGGGGGAGTGGGGGTGGGGGTATCTTCTGGGATTTGGTAGCGGTTGAATCTGGAAGAGCTGACCTCCCAGATGCTTGCATATGTGCTTGAGAGGTTTCTGCCCCACCCCCACCACATGGGTATTATTCGTAAACGGTAAGTGACTTACTGCTGTAGCCAGAGTAAACAGTGCTACTTTCTGCACAGTGGGGCTGAGTGTGCCAACGACTCAAGGCTGTCGTGTGGGAGGCTTGGATGGACTGTGTACTGGTTGAGGTTTGCTTCTGGGTAAGGGTTTTGTGAAGGCGCTGCTTTGGGTAACGGTTTTCTTGGAATAAGCATTTTACTTTGTAATTGCACAAATCATCTCTTTGTCACCACTCGTTATTTCCTGATGAGCCATCGCTCTTCATTTACCAAAAGTAGGTGCCATCTCGGGGAACAAAGCACAGCCATTTTAATTACCGTGCACTCCAACACAGTTAGCTTTATAGGAAAACAAGCCGTTTACCAAAACTTTGCCTCAAAAACTTACAACTACTTTTCTTTCCTGGGGCCTCCCCCTTTCCCAATACTCCAATTTGGTTCTTAACCCAAACTTTATATACTAACCCCTTCACAGTTTCTAAGTATTTCCTGAATTACATTAGTCCAAATGAGGTACTCTGTGGCGGGGAAAAGGTTCCATATTAAAACAAGGATGAGAAATGCTGTCACAACGCCCTGTCAACCTGCCAGGCTCATTCTGGCCCAGGACTCTGCACTGCCCGCCCTCCATAGGTCCTCACACAGGAGGCACCTCCCTATCACCTGGGCCTCGGCCGTAGTGTCCGCTGCTCAGAACTGGGATTAACCGCACTGTCTAGTCATCTCCTCACATTCCCGTCCCTTCACGGCGCTGACCACCTCCTGATATGTCCTTCCTTCCATCCTCCCTTCCCTCCCTCCCTTCCCTTACCTCCACCTCCTCCCCCTCCTCTCTTCCCCCCCACCCAGGAGAATGTAAGTTTTGTAAGTACAGTGACAAGTTTTGTTCAGCATTGTATTCCGAGAGCAGAGCTGAGCACTGAAAAGTCCATCAGTAAAGGTTATTTCCACAGTTTTGGAAACTCTAGCCCAGGGTTCTTGGCATCTTTTTTTTACCTCCTTTCCCTCTTTCATTCCATTTCCCTCCGCCAATCTCGTCTCTGGGGTTCACGTCCACGCTGGCTAGTTTCTGTAAGCTATGCATCGCCTCATGCAGTTTTCCCAATAATGCTATGAGATTCATGCATTTAAACATCTTCCAATTGCTTCATTCATCTCAGTGTTAATGGCTCAGAATCAAGAAAGCACGTGTACCTTAAATTTCTGTAAGTAAGGGGAAATAATGTCTTTAAAAATAGGGGGAAACAGGGATGGAGCAAAAGCCCTTCGAATGCTGATCTTCCTGTGCTTAGGGAATTGGCTAGTTAAAAAGCAATACAGAACGATCGATCGTGGTTTGTATTTGGATCAAAGAGTAGCTTTAGTTGGCTCTGAGGTTATAAAACCCCCGAGGGGCAGGAACCCGTGCCAGTGAGAATGTGCCTGCGTGTGACGTCCCGGGGCAGTGCTCCTCAGGTGCCCGAGAGGCAAGCGCACTGAGACGCTTCGCAAGTGACAGGACTTAATTCAGTAGTAGACAGACGGGTGTTTTCTCATTCGGGAGAACTGCAGCTGTCCTTTGAAAACACAGTTCCCTGCCTCTCTTGTTCAGGGCTCCGTCCTGTCCTCGAGAGCCATCCTGTTGCCCCTTCCAGGCTCATCTGTGAGGGAACACAGCTCTCGGCGTGTCTGCCTGCAGACAACCGGCAAGCCTCCCGTCGTCGAGGCTGCTCCCCGGCACACAGTTGTGCCACTGGCCTATGGTGTCAGGTGCAAGTGAAAGATGGGACCTTGTGTGTTCCCAATAAAGCTGGGGTACAGAGAGCTCCCTGTCTTTAGGACCAGCTTTCGGGTGCCTTCAGAACCCAGCTCTTCTAGTTCTCAGACGCAAGGTTGTAGTCAGAAGAACTTTATTTCCAAAACTCAGTAGCGTTTTTACTTGTTCCGAACCTGACTTGTTACGTGTGGCTTGGTGTCCCATGGCCCTGGCACAAATGTTCTTGCCTGAGGAGGGAACATAGAGGTCAGAAGTGGAGATGGAGACACGGTGCATCCGCGCCCTCACTCTCCAGTGTGCTTTGGAGGCCTGCTATTTGATGGGCACTGCTTTTAACCAAGGAGGCCCGTGGGAGAGCCACAAACAGGACGGGTAACGCTCGCGTGTGCGAGGGCTACGAAGAAAACAGGCAATAGTGCAGTAGTTAATGGGGTTGCCCCTTAGGGCCCTCCTTTCCGAGGAGACGTTCGGCTGGTGACATTACCCCAAGAAAAAGCGTAAGGAAGAGAGGCTCCGGGCTTAGGAAAGTTGGCAGACTATGTGCATTTTTGTTAACGGGTTGCAAATCATAATTCCTACGGCCCTTGCTATTCCTATGCCCCAATTCATCTCCCAGCTCCTTAGAAATCAAGACCCATTCGCAGGGAGCAATTTAAAGTTTTACTAACCACTTTGATATTACTAACACAGGATATCACACTATTTTTATTTCTTCAATTTTTTTTAAACCAATGTCTATCATCATCCTATTTGAACTTCAGGGGCGAATGAGTAAAAAGGAAAAGCTATCAGAATGTTTCCATTATAGGTAACAGAAGACTCAACTGCCAGATGAAATGCAATGCACAAGGCTTATTGTTGAACAGAACAAGTGGGGCCAGGCAGCCACGGCGGGTTAACACAGTGTCCGCCAGCAGCCAGGCCGCAGCTCTTCTTCCGAAGCTGTCACCATTGGCATGTGGGCTCTCCCGACGTGGGTGCAGCAGTTTGGAGCATTCCACTTTGCACATAGTGATAGAAGAGGAACGTTTCTTCCTATGTGTTTCTTTTTAGAGATGGGGAGTTTTAAACTGGGGCACCGCACCCCTCGCTCCCACCTCTATCCCCCTATCTCCTTGCCTAGGGCTCTACCACGACCTCTGGCTCATTACTGTCCAGAGGATTGAGACCACTCAAACTGACATAGATTCATCACCTCCGGGTTTGGAGGGGGGCGGGGTCACCTTTCCCAAGCACACTGAAGGATAAACACCCAACAAAATCAGAGGGAGCTCCGCCAGAAAACAAGGGGGAGTGGACAGGAGGAGAGAATGGCTGTTGGGAAGGCCAGGCGGAGGCCCTCGGGAGGCAATGCAACAGGTATGCCATTTCTCCTTAATCTTTACCCTCAGCCTTGTGAGGGAAAGTAGGAGAAATAGGAGGGAAATTGCTGAAGGCACCAACGAAAGCGGATTCCACACGCACCAAGCACCCAGCACCAAGGCCCCAGCTCACGTGGCTCAGGGTCCTGTCACTCACCTTGGAGAGAAAGGCTCTGGCATGCCACCTATCCTGAGAGGAGGTTGAGGCTTGGGATGCACCTAGCACAGCAGGACCTGCAGACCTCCCAGGTCCTCTAGTGGAGAACAGCTTCCCTAATCCAGGTAGGAAGGACGGGAAGGTAACACACAGATCTGCTTAGAGTGGGCTAAGTACTGTTGTTGAACACATTCATTTCAGAGAATCGGAAGGTCTGAATTAAAGTATGAAAGAAAAATATGTTCTCTTTCAAATCATCTCAACAGTCAGATGTGGTACATTTTTATTCCTGCTCATAAGAAACATTAAGAAACTGGCTCAAAGTCACAAACTTAATACAAGACAAAGCCAGATTGTGAACCTAGGTCTGATTATAGATCACATCTTATTTTCCCTCCACATGGCTGCCTCCTTAGAGCTAGAACGCAGGCCTTCGCTGTCCTTGGTATTTATCTAACCACTGAGGCACACTCCCCTAAGATGTCTGAACTTCCTCTGAAAACAGGTTCCAATTAGTGTCACCTGAACACCGAATCCAGCTTTCATGGTTCTTTCCAAAATTAGTTGGAATAGATGTAGCATGAAAAGAGTGGGAAGAAACACGCTGACACGTGTACGATTTTCTTTGCCGGACTTGAATACAACTTGGATTGCGATGCCTAACAAAGGACCATCCCGCCTTGTGCTTCTGCCCTGCAGGGGGTTTCCAAAGAAGGCCAGCAGGACTGCCCGCATAGCCTCTGACGAGGAGATCCAGGGCACCAAGGACGCTGTCATTCAGGACCTGGAGCGGAAACTGCGCTTCAAGGAGGACCTCCTGAGCAATGGCCAGCCGGTACCGTACGGGGAGAGCGGGCCTGGGCTCGGAACACGCGAGCGCTTCCCGGCTTCACTAAGACTTAGGCTCCTAACGTTTGTCCACAAACCTGATGGTACTGCCTTTGGGTCTCCACGTTCCTCTTAGTGTAATGACTTGAATCCAGGGGAAAGGAGAGAGTGGCTTCCTCCTGTTACTCCATAAACCATTATTGGAGTCAGGGTCACAAGCTGGAGATAAAGGAAGGAGGCCTGAGTTTAAGGTCTGGGGTAGAATAAATGTAGAACTGTGATGTTTAGAGAAAAAAATAACAAACCTTTGGGCGGGGTAGGGGTGGGGAGGGAGGGAGAAGGTGTGCTTTGGAGCAGTCTGTCTACCCTAAAGCAGCAAATTGGAATTCAAGTACCAAAAGGAGAATTGGGATTCTATGGCATGTACTGATGCTCCACAAAAAATACCTTTACTAAGGAAATCATTGCTGCGTCCAGTTCTATTCCACTAGACGATCACTATTGACTCGGTAATCTGAAAGAGTAAGGCTGTTTCAGTCTTGTTCTGGTTTGTCAGAGCAAGACAACTAGACTCAAGAAAAATAATAATAATGTTTGAAGCCTGCAGAATTGTCAAGTAGATAAAGATTTCTCCATGGGACTTAAATGTTTCATCATCAGTTGTTTGTTTTTTATGTTTTTTTACTGACCCTTTTCTCATCACATCAGAATATTGTAAGGGGACAGGAAAAGCAAGTCTAGCAGTAAGATTTCCGCAGTAAAGGAAAGGAGCCTTTGTGTGGCTTTATTATGGAATTAGCACCAGAAAATGTGCTTGGCTCTTAAATATGGGAGGAAAAGGGCCTTTGTATAAAGTCTCCCTCTCAGACACCTTTTTCAGAATAGAAATCTCATGGTGGTAATTATGTTTTCTAGGAATTTTAATTATCAACCATTGATAACTAAAAATATGAGCGGAGACCCTGTTTGATTAGAAAGGTGGGGAACACAGGAGAGGTTTTGAATGCTGATTTTAACTATTAGGGCATCCTGATCTGAGTTCAAGAAGACTAAAAACCTCATGAGATCTTGTGTTCGTTATTCATCTCACTGAGAACACAGTTACAAAGGGAAGTGCTTCGCCCTGAAACGATTGTGTGTGTCCGTGCACATACTCGGGGCGTTTTCTCTGGCTCTGTCAATGGAAGCCTTTGAAAGGTTAAAACAAGTGCTTATGGGAACTTTTTCAGGCCAGGTAAGGAATAGCATTTCTCCAGTTTCTGTTTCTTTTTTCCTTTTTGGCTGTTTAAATATTCTTTATGCACTAAAATTCTCTTGGTTAAAGTAAGACTTCTATAAGATATTGTATTTATTTATGTTATATTTCATTCCCAGTGAATGACATCCCAATAAGGGCCATAGATTTCCATACTGGAGAGTGTAAAAAGGCAAGGAAAGTAAGGCTTCCCCTTTTAGAAAATAGGACCCTCAAGCAACTTTTCCCTAATGTTACATGGCATTGTCACTTCTTTTTGGCTTCTAAAGACAGGGCTTGTGTATCCACATGGCATAGTGCTCAGAAACAAAACTGTGGAGCAAATTCGGCTTCTAATGACGCAAGTGCATTCAGGTGAAGGACTGTGTCTCAAACTGATGTCTGTTTATAAGGAACAGAGTAGGAATTATTCCAGTCCTCTCTCTGCTGCTGATGCAGTTCTCCATGAAACTTTGGAAGACTTTCAAGGGAGCAGAATTCATTGATTTTTATTCTTTTTAGAATCATGAGAAAATAGCCTTAGCCATTTTGGTTCCGTGGATAGAGCATTGGCCTGGGGACTGAAGGGTCCCAGGTTCAATTCCGGTCAAGGGCACATGCCTAGGTTGTAGGCTCAATCCCCAGTTGGGGACATGCAAGAGGCAGCCAATCAATAATTCTCATCATTGATGTTTCTATCTCTCTCTCCCTTTCCCTTCCTCTCTGAAATCAATAAAAATATTTTTTAAGGAAAGAAACATGAGAAAATTAATTTATATAATAACATACTGGGCTGAGACACTCCATGCACCAAATACCTACCTCCGCCTCTTCTTGTCCTCTGCCCTTCTTGGTTAAATGAAATAATTTGAAGTTCAGGGCTGCTTGTCATTTGGCACTTGACTTGTTTCAATTCCTGGCTTCAGTTGGGCCTGGACCCAGCGATTACTGGAAATTATAAATTGACCCCACATATTTTTCTGATTAGAGGGTTTCCAATAAGATTTGTATCCATATTCAGAAGTTTATCTAAAATAATTTCTGTACTATATTTTGGATCCTGCCTTACTAATTATTCTTTATTTTCAGTCAAATAGTTGTTTGTAAAATGCCCCTGATGGAGCAATGGTCTCTTAAATTTCAACTCAGACCTGTAATTCTAAGGCCTTTTCAAACCATCACTCAAGAGTGGGAATCAGCCCAACAGACAGAATAAAAAATGTTGGCATTTCTTTTGTCCTAGCAAAAATGGTTTTGGCCAAATCCAAAAGTGTTGGCTGGTAGGTGCAAAAACATGACTGCTTTCATTTCTTTTAATATGTATTTTATTGATTTTTTACAGAGAGGACAGGAGAAGAATACACAGTTAGAAACATCGATGAGAGAGAAACATCGATCAGCTGCCTCCTGCACACCTCCCACTGGGGATGTGCCCACAACCAAGGTACATGCCCTTGACCGCAATCGAACCTAGGACCTTGAGTCCACAGGCTGACTATCTACTGAGCCAAACCGGCTAGGGCTGCTTTCATTTCTTGATAGGCAAGCAGTTTTCCTCTGAGCAGAATCATGAGTTGTGGGTATTAGCATTAGAAAGTATCTTTCATAGTCTGTTTGCTAACTCAGCCATGTTCAGTCACTCTTTGTGGATTATTCTATTTGCCTCCATTCCCCTATGTTACACAGCAGCCTAGAAAACTGCTCTTAGAGGTGAGACCCCCATCACTGCCAGCTAGCCTAAATGTTTATCGTTAAGAGTAAGTTTGGGACACACATTTTCTGTGTGGTTTCTGCCTCGTTGCTTATTTTACTCACCTTGAATTTGTGTTCAGTCAGTTGGTGGCTTGAAAGATTAGTTAGCCCATGTCCAACCCTGGATTAGGCCATTTGGAGCAGAAGGGATGGGGGATTGTGAAAGCCAGGACAACTAAAGCCAGGGGAGGAAACAGATTCCATTTACACACAGGTATCTACAGGTGGAGATGCAGTTACAGAAAACAGCAAAACTTGTTTGTGTGGGGGTTTTCATTTTCTCATGAGGTGGTACACAACTATGATTTTCCTAACGTTGTATTTTTTTATGACTTACTCTGTTTAGAAGTTAACGTATGAAGAAAGAATGGCCCGTCGATTACTAGGTGCTGACAGTGCAACTGTCTTTAACATTCAGGAGCCAGAGGAGGAAACGGCTAATCAGGTACTGTGTTCCTCTGGGCTTCGTAGAAAACTGACCATTTCTGTATCTCCTCTCCCTAAGTCTTTATGGACACTATTCTTGGTATTGTCTCTATGGAAAGTATAGGGCAGATCAAAGAAAAAGAATTATTTTATTTATATTTACTGAGCACATACTATATGCCAGATATTGTGTTAAATGATGCATAGAATTATTTCAGTCAGTGAAATCTGTTCTTTTTACCTTCTTATTGATCAGTTTATTCTCCTTTCAAGTATCTTTCTGTTTTTCCTGACCTCTGCTTTCATTCAAAATAATTGTGTGGAGAGTAACTTATTTTCCTTGTAATTGTTTGAAATATTTAGTGACTATTTCCAATTACAATAGCTATGTACAGAAAAACTGTATATTTTCCTTCACTTGTATGGTTATAAATCACTAATCAACAGAACACCTAAAATGTTCTCCTGTTACCACCAAAAAAAGTCATTTGATATAAGCCACTGTTTTTAATCGCCACTGCTTCTGTTTCCAGATGTAGTCTCCATACCAAAGTTTTAAAAATCAAGTAAACTCTTTCTTGTGTCTGTAGAGAAATGAATCTGAAAGGTTTTCCTGTGTTAAATAGAGCTACAGCAAAAATCTCCCTTAAAACTAAAACTCTTGCTAGGTTATTTCTATTATTAGTCTTCACCTCTTTTTTTCTGCCATTACAGGAAATTGGGTCTCCTCATGCTTCTGTAGGGAGTCCTCTGGATGGTCAAAAGGTTAAACTTTTCACCTTTCTTCTCTTTCCAGTCTTTCACTCTGTCTAGTTTCTTGTGTGCTTCCTGTTTGCTGTCATGTAAGAATCATAAATACTATGACACTTTCTATTTTCATTTAATGCCAGATAAACAAAATTAGTGCAATGTGATTTTTTTTGTCATTTATTATAAACTTGAATTTGATTGTCATTAGTGGATACTCTGAACTTGAAACTGTGAAAAGTTTCTCATTGTTATACTTTTCTAGGAAAACGTGTTAATTCTTAAATGGATTGATTTGATAGTAATTAGACAAAACAACTTGTGTATTTTTTAAAATATATTTTTATTGATTACAGAGAGGAAAGGAAAGGGAGATAAAAAACATCAATGATAAGACAGAATCCTTGATCAGCTGCCTCCTGTATGCCCCCTACTGGGGTTCAAGACTTCCTGGTTCACAGGTCAATGCTCAACCACTGAGCCAAGCCAGCTGGGCAATTTGTGTATATTTTGCAGTTTTATTCATTGTGTTGTAGTTCTTCTCTCAGGCCAATGGGCTGTTTTTTGTTTGTTTGTTTTTGTTTTAATATTTTATTGATTTTTTATAGGAAGGAAGGAAGAGGGATAGTTAGAAACATTGATGAGAGAGAAACATCGATCAGCTGCCTCCTGCACACTCCCCACTGGGGATGTGCCTGCAACCAAGGTACATGCCCTTGACCAAAATCGAACCTGGGACCCTTGAGTCCGCAGGCTGATGTTCTATCCACTGAGCCAAACCGGTCAGGGCAAATGGGCTGTTTTTTTAAAGGCTGAGTAACTTCTTTCAGAGAAAACCTAGTTAAAACAATCTTCTATTTACTACTGAGTAGAAAATATCTTATAATGGGCTGCCTTGTCGTCTTTGTACCCTTTAAGCCAGCAACTGCAGTGCCCACATTAATCACCATAGGATGGTTGTGGGAGCTTTCCTTTTGCAACCAACACTTAGACTGTCAACCCTTTGTTTCTTTTAAGGGAGTGGAAAATAGTTCCTAATAACTGCAGAGTTGAGGGAGTTCAGATGCTGTATGGCTGCGTATTGTTTTGAGTGAAAAAGAAAACCATGGTGCCACTCTCCCATGGTTTGTTTGATACCGTGCTGTGCAGTACTGCAGCTGCTGGCCACATGTACTGGTGTTGCCTGCCCTTCTGGAGAAGTACACCCCCAGCGTCAGCGTTCCCCACAGAGAGAAATCGGTGTTCCAGCATGCTTTATTTTTACGAACAGTTCAGGGAAATACAGCCATTGCCTTTCTCCCTGACTCCCACCCCCAAAGAAAAGAGAAATTCAACTTCATAGTTTCATACTTTGTTTTTTTGGATGAAGATAATTTGAAATATCATATACACTTACTCCCAGATGTTTTCTGTGTCATATGCAACTGAAGTGAGCTCAAACCCGATTGTAGGCTCTGTGGTAAAAATATCGCTGTCGTCTAAGAGCCTTCATTGGAGAGGGGATGAGGCTCGGGACACACTGTACCACGAGGGACTGAAGTTGTTAACAAGATCTTGCTCTATCTGATCCAGGAATACAAAGTCTCCAGCTGTGAACAGAGACTCATCAGTGAAATCGAGTACAGGCTGGAAAGGTCTCCTGTGGATGAGTCAGGCGATGAAGCCCACTGTGCGGATGCGCCTGTGGAAAATGGAGTGGCACCAGTCTTCGAGATGAAGCTGAAACATTACAAGATCTTCGAGGGAATGCCTGTCACTTTCACATGTAGAGTGACTGGGAATCCACTGCCAAAGGTGAGCTGAAAACATGGCTTTTAAAAATATATGTATATATTTTATTGATTTTTTTTTTTTACAGAGAGGAAGGGAGAGGGACAGAGAGTTAGAAACATTGATAAGAGAAACATCCATCAGCTGCCTCCTGCACACCCCCTACTGGGGATGTGCCCGCAACCAAGGTACATGCCCTTGACCAGAACTGAACCCAGGACCCTTGAGTCCTCAGGTCGACACTCTATCCACTGAACAAACTGGTCAGTGCGAAAACATGGCTTTTTAGGAGTCATATTTTCTGAGATAGAGTTTGGCTTCCAAATTACAGCATGTGTGGTAGGAGAGAGAGATCCAGACCACCTTTCTCAATACCCATGATGTAAAATGCTTGAGGTACTGTAAGTTCAAAGCCAATTTCAGGAAGCATTGGATATCAGTAAGGGTGAAACAGGGAGTACAGTTTGGGTTTGACAAATAGAATAGAATTGAATAATTGACAGAGAGCTTTTCATACACCTACATCACTTACTCATGTGACGTCATCATTGCTACTCCCGAACTGCAAATGACTAAACTGAGCTCAGTGAGGCTAGTTAACTTCCCCAAGGCAGAGAGTTGGTGAGTGGCCAGACTTGAACATGAGCCCCGTGCACGGTACCCTACAGCAAAGTGTGCTTACCGCTAATTATAAAACCAAAACTTCCTATATTTCAAAGGGGGAGGGAATACTGTTGAGAAAGGTTAATCAAAGAACACCTGGCATTCAGGAGGCCTGGGCTGACCTAACTATGACCACTCCATACAGAAATGTAGAAATGCAGATAGAGCTGCACTGTCTTTAAAAGGGAAACGAGATTGACTGCTTAGTAGCCCAGCAAAGCAATAACAGAATGACACTTTTCCTTAGAACTTGAGAGAATTAAGAAAACAAACACACCCATGAGAAACTGAAACCTCAAATTTACCCTATCACATGATATTAATTTCCCAGATTTTGGCTCCATAAGAAACTGAGTCCAGGATAATTTAAATCTTTAGGTTTCTGGTGAAGCGAGCAAAAGTTATCTTGTCCCATAGGACAGTTTGGGGCTCATCACACTTCTACAGAGAGGGAGGGAGAAAAAAATGAGTTCCTAGTAAAAACTCATAAACATGTTTGAGGAAATAAACAGGAAAACAGAAGCCAGTCAATGACATTATATGGAATGATCTTAAAACTATAAAATAACTATTCAAAATGATTAAAGCAATTTTTAAAGGAATAGAAAGTTTAAGAAAGAACAGGATAGTACTAAAGACAAGGCAAATTTGTAAAGCAAGCACACAGAAATGAAAAATACACGCGCTGAAATTGAAAGTTTACCAGGGTGTGTGAAAGAGCTGAAATGAGGCTCAGTTGAATGGAAGGGAGGGAAAGTGATATGAAAATACCTGAAACTTCTGTGTGTTAATGCTCCATATTGTTGTTTTATTTTCTCAATAAGGTAAGTTTTACCATTAAATTCTTTCTCTAAAACCAAATTCCAAGCCCAGAGTCAGAGAAACATAGAGAAAAAAAACCAAAAAAAACTTAAATTTTCAAACCCATAATAAAAGTAGACTGCTAAATAAACTGTTATTAGAGAAAACTTTATTATATTCTTGTAATAATTTTGGTAACTGCTGTGTATTCACAAACATGATGCCAAATGCATGCATTAAAAATAAACTTGCAGCTTATGAAACTGAATTAGAAATTATATCTCGAACTTCCATAATATTCATAAAAGATCCTATGTTAGACATTATTTAGTACTTACGAATACTGATGTAGACTCTGATTTGAAAAATCTTTCCTGGGGTCCATTAGTCACTAATGCTTAATAAAAGGGCTCTTCCCTTTCTCCATGAAAAAAAAAAAGAATACTGATGTAGTTCTAAGATTACTGATTCTTGTCCTTAAAGGATATGATGTTCAACTTGAAGATGGGCTATTGTAAGTAACAGAACTGTGTGTTTTTTCTGATACAAATTTAAATATTTCTTGGCTTAATTTTTTTTTTTTATGAACTTTACATTCTCTTCTTCATCCTTCCTCATTGCCATCCTTTTCTTCCCTCCCTGGTTTATTGAGGAATTGCTCTTTTTTTTCTGCATGATATATAAATTAAGATTATTCACTATGTTTTTTTTAAATGTATTGTGCCCTTGACATGCTTGTTCTGAGACATGAGAAGACTAAACAGTAGTGTTGGTAAAATTTTGGAACTGCTGCTTAAATTTCATTTGAAAGTTGTATTCCAAGTGTAATGGAGGTGAAAAATATGATTAAAGGAGAAATGACTCTGAAGAACTGGATACTAGTTACAGCTTCTCTATTCCATCAGCAATCTTGGAATCACTAAGTAGAGTATGATAATTATGAAGTATAATGCTTTATACAGTTTAATTTTTTAGAACTAAAAGTTATTAGTCTAGTTAATTAATTTTTAGGTTCTGGAGACTAAAGATAGTTTCTGTAAATTTGGAGCTAATTGAAAAATAGAGGTTGGAAAGTGATAGCAGTCAGACCCTGATTATTCATGCACTTACTTAGTGCTGTATGTTTCAGGCCTTTTCCTACGTTTTGAAATGGACTTTTTAAAAAGATTTTTCAGATTCAATGGTTCTGACAGGGAGTTGAATTTGAATGCTAATGTGGCACTAAAAATTGAAGGCTCTGCCCTGACTGGTTTGGCTCAGTGGATAGAGCGTCTGCCTGCGGACTGAAGGGTCCCAGTTTCGATTCCAGTCAAGGGCATATATCTTGGGTGTGGACACATCCCCAGTAGGGAGTGTGCAGGAGGCAGCTGAATTGATGTTTCTCTCTCATTAATGTTTCTAACTCTCTATCCCTCTCCCTTTCTCTCTGTAAAAAATCAATAAAATATATTTTTTTAAAAAAACAAGAAAACTGAAGGCTCTAAAGGAGTTTTCATCTGTTAGGAATACTATTGGTTGCAAGGAACAAAACTGACAACAAAGAACTTACTGTGGCTTAAAAATGGAGTGATTTATTTCCTTCCCTACCAGTTAGTCTAGAGGTGGGTAGTGCAGCATTTCAATCATATTAGGGCTGTCTTTCAACTATGTAGCTAAGAAATAATAAAAAATCATGAGCAATCTATTGACCAATGAAGGAGGATCTACAGACGATGTCGTATGACCATTTAAATGTTTTATTTCATTTTTACTTTATTTTAGTGTCTAACATAGTTCAGTGGAATGATTAGAGTTTTGGGTCTGTTTGTGTTCTCTAAAATAACCCTTTCACTTTCACTGTATAAGTACTACCTTCTAATTGAGTACATTTGCAATTAGAAAGAAGCAAAAAGAAAAATAACATATGCATGTAAATACCTACTTATACATATTTTTAAAAGGAGGATATATAATTTTTTAAAACTAAAATAATTAAATTTGCTTGTTACCTAGTACTCTTTTCACTTATAATTCAATTGCCTGTTCAGATGTTCCGATTAGTTTGAAAGTGAAAACTCAGAGCAGCTCTGGAGACTACACAGTTATTATTTATCAGTCCTAGAAACAGAGTACACCCTTACATTTTAATCTTGTTTCTTTTCACAGATCTACTGGTTTAAAGATGGAAAGCAGATTTCTCCCAAGAATGATCACTACATCATTCAAAGAGATCTTGATGGGACGTGCTCTCTCCACACCACAGCCTCCACCCTAGATGATGATGGGAACTACACCATTATGGCTGCAAACCCGCAGGTAAACGAGGATATATACAGGTCTTGCTTCAGTTGTGTGTGAAGCTGACCTTTGAGTAACACAGATTTGGACTGCATAGGTCCGCTTATGTGTGTTTTTGGTGATGGTGTTGGTTTTTTGTCTTCAGTAATTGCAGTAAATGTATTTTCTCTTTCTTATGATTTCTTAACATTTTCTTTATGTTTCTCTGGCTTACTGTATTTAAGAATTCAGTATATAATACAGATAACACACAAAACATGTTTTAAATGACTGTTTATATTATCAGTAAGGCTTCCAGTCAACAGGAAGCTATTAGTTTGGAGGAGCCAAAAGTTATATGGAGATTTTCAAATGCGGGCAGGAGTCAGCATCCCTAACCACCACGTGTTCAAGGGTCAGCTGTCTAGAGGTTACAGACATTTATTTGAACAGAGGAACTGTTTTGATTAAAAGATGGAATATTACCTCTTTGATTTGAAACTATTTTCCCAACTTCTATACCATCTCCGTTTGGATGGAGAGAAAAAAAATTTTTTTTCATGAGTATTTATTTATTTCATGAGGGGTTTTTCTATATGAGTAATTCTGGTGCAGATATGCCTTCTTTCCACAAATACTACCAAGGGCTTAATATGTACACATATGATATAGGTGATGGGCAAGACAAAGTCCTGAGACAGAAAATAAGGCAGTAAACAAAATAAGAAGTGTAAATCATATATCATTTCAGAAAGGATCAAGTCTATGAAGTGAAAACAAGAGAAAAGGATAAGTTGTGTGTATCATGCTATAGTAAAAAAAAATAAAGTACAATATTTAAGATATATGTACCCACATTTAAATCAATGGAATTTAAATAATGTACTAGAGGCCCGGTGCACAGATTCATGCACCAATGGGGTCCCTCAGCCTTGCCTGTGGCCCTCTGGCAATCCAGGACCCCTTGGGGGATGTTGGACTGCTGGTTTCACCCAAACTGATCCCTGTAGGGATCAGGCCGAAACTGGCAGCCCAACATCTCCCAAGGGATGTAGTAGTATGTGAAGTGGCAGGTGGCCTGGGAGGAGCCCGGGCCAGGCATGGTGCCACTACCACTCAACCTGCCCCACTGTTCCCATCGCTCAGTAACACTGCTGCATAGGAGGGAGAGGCTCAAGCCACTGCAGCTGTGCTTGCCAGCCCTGAGCCCAGCCTCTGGCACCCATCAGTCAGCTGAGTGGTGCTCCCTCTGTGGGAGCACACTGACCACCAGGGGGCAGCTCCTGCATTGAGCATCTGCCGCCTGGTTACTATCAGTGCCTGTCATAGTAACCGGTTCAGTCATTTAGGCTTTTATATATATAGATTGGTTTCAATAATACATGTAAAGCACTCAGTTTACCTGGCACATATTTCACTTTCAATAAATGCTAGTTATTGTCATTATTTTAATTCAAAGACACCGTTAACCCTGTCTTAGAGAAGCAGCCCAAAATGATGGCAGAAGCCTGAGGGACCAGGATATAAAGAGTCAGTCAGTCTGTTTCTAGGTACCCTGTTCCCACAGTACCATTAGAGAGTAAACAAGTCAGTTTGGGATATAATTTCTACCCAAAATGTTGCTGATGTGTGGTCTTCTGACCTCCTGGCTTTTCCTTTTTACCACCCCCATGGGAAAGGAGTAAGACAGACATGGCTCTGCCACAGCTGTGGGCTTCAGTGGAGGGAGCCCTGAGCTAGCACAGGACCATGCCCACAGCACAGCTGACAGGGGCCACACATGAAGGCAGCAGCTGCTCTCTACTCCCAGCACACTCAGGACCAAGAGAAGGCACCAAGAGAGCCTCGCAGCCCTCATTCAGGCTGCAGAGAGCTCTGCCACCCTACCTGGTCCAGGAGGGGCCCCATTTAACCCTCACTGGTGCTTTCACTCGACTCCCCTTTGATGAGAAGACAAAGAAAGAAGTGGACCCATTTTCCTCAGGTAGCCACAAGCCCAGGCCTTCTCACAGAATATCCCAATTCTCCTGTGATTAAGCAAATAGTAATACGACTGCTCTCAGGGAGCAAGAGTCAAAGAGCCCCAGTGATCAGCCACCAGAGCAGTTCCTAATATCTAGAGTCCCCGTGGCTAGTGGATTGGACCATGATTCTAATTAAAAGGGTGGGGCTAAAAAACTCTTTTTCTATCTAAATGA
This sequence comes from Murina feae, assembly GCA_004026665.1. Taxonomy (NCBI): domain Eukaryota; kingdom Metazoa; phylum Chordata; class Mammalia; order Chiroptera; family Vespertilionidae; genus Murina; species Murina feae. The sequence continues at coordinate 31,906 of PVJC01003485.1, forward strand.
CCAAAGGCAGGCATAGGAGGGGAAACTCAGGAAGGGAATCTGAGCAAATCCTTAAAGTGGGCATTTATGCCTGAAATTGAAATTGTTGTGAGAGAATATTTATAGCACTTGGTAGTAGTCAGTCACTGCGCCAAGTTTCTGAGTATGTTGCTAACTCCTCTATCTTGGGGACTTCAGTGGCAGGTATGTCCAAATACGACAGATGTAGGTTTTGTGAGCTGTCACCTAGAAATTGTTTAACTTCACTACCATTAGAAAAACAAAGCAGAAGTATTCTTTGTTACTCCTCACCGAGGATATTTTTCCATTGATTTTTAGGGAGAGTAAAAGAGAGAGTGAAAGATGGAGAGCAACACAACCATTGGTTGCCTCCTGCACAAGCCCTGACCAGGGAGGAGCCTGCAACCAAGGTGTGTGCCCTGGACCGGAATCGAACCCGGAACCCTTTGGTCTGCAGGCCGGCACTCTATTCACTGAGCCAAACTGGTTAAGGCCAAAGCATAAGTATTTAAACCATGACAAGTGGCAGACCATTTTTCGACCTAATTCTTAGCATAGTTATTTGTTGCTTTAGGAATACTGCAATAGAAATGTTGAACAGTACCATAATCTCAACGTTATAACATCTGTTATCGTATACTAAAGTATTTTGCCATTCTTATAATTTGTGAATTAAACCATAATTTAAAAGATGTATGACAGTCAGCACTGAAAAAAATTCAAAAGAAAAAACTAAATTTTTCAAGATACAGTTAATCCCAAAAGCACGTATGTAGTCAACAAGAAAACTGAAGTTGCCCTGTAGTTATCTGAAATTGTTTAACATTTTTAAAGTATTTGGGTTTGAAAGGGAGACAACTACACCTATTCTTCCTGGTACACTATAGCCTACGTGGTATGAAATGATCAAGGGAGAGAGGAAAAGGCTGGAGTGGAAAAACTGGTTCATAATGGAACACAGGCGGCAGAGTTTTCCTGAGCAGTGGGAAATGAGAGAAAGGGTGAGAACCAAAGAAAGAGGAAAACACCAAAGTACAGCCGAATGTTTTTCCACCGGGGTTAATCTTTGGGGAGTAAGAACTACATTAGGTATTGCTGACTACATCCAAATTCTGCAGCCCCTGCCATACACTAGCCTCTATCATATGTGATGTGTGCCGCTCAGGCAATTCCTAAGAGGCCAAAACAATCCCACAGTTAAGTGAAATGATGAGTGATTGTGCAGTGTTGCACCAAGCATAATGCCAAAATGAGGATCACAAATACAATTTACTTTAGACAGTAATCCTGTATATAAGACACAGCTAAATCTAAACACAAATGTTTTACTTTGTTTTGTTGTGTTGCTAGGTTACTCTGCATCGCACTTGGATTTTGGAATGGCTGTTCTGCAGTTTGATGTTTCCTCAAATTGCATTATGTATACAAGTGGCAAGCTTTTATGAAGATCTGTGTGCCACAAGTTACATTTCACAAACAAGGAAATTTGTTATTTGCATATTATACAAATAATTGGCCTTGCATGAGGCATCAAACAATCTTTATAAGCTGGATGTTTTAATACCGAGTCCCTTTAAGAATTCAAACTTATTACTTGTACTGTGGCTTTAAACTGTGGATGTGTTTGGAATAGAAAAGGAACACACAGTTGAGTTAAATATGTGTGTTTTTTAGCATTATAAGGTTGCTTGACTCATTTCAATCTTCACTTTAAATATTCACTTCCATTATTACATCTCTAGAGGCCCGGTGCACAAAATGTATGCCCGGGGGGGGGGGGTGTCCCCTCAGCCCAGCCTGCACCCTCTCCAATACGGGAACTCTTGGGGGATGTCCGACTGCCAGTTTAGGCCCAATCCCACAGGCAGTCAGACATCCCTCTCATAATCTGAGACTGTTGGTTCCCAACTACTCATCTGCCTGCCAGCCTGATCACCCCTAACTGCCTGTCAGCCTGGTTGCCCGACACAGCCTGCTGTTCAGTCATTACTGTTACTGTGATGGTGTCCCTGACAATTTGCATATTCCTCTATTAACAGAATAGATGTGTTAATAAAGCAGAAAGAAATGAAAGTTAACAGCAAATGTAGTAGCATTAATGTGCAGCAGAGCCTTCTAATTATGATGATTACCAGCATTAATTGGCACATTGGTATGATTAAAATTACCTAATGCTACGTTGTATGATCTTCTTCATAAGTAAAACGTTCAGACTTAAAAACCTGCACTTTCAATTGTGCACACTAGAGGCATCCTTTCAAAAGTGCTTCACTGAATTCTGGATTTTTCTTTTTCTTTCAAATGTCAAAATTACATATCTTGTTAGTTTGGATGTTCGTTAAATGTTCCTGGCCATTTATTGATTTAGTAATATACAGGGTGGTGGCAAAATAAGGTTTACAGTTGTTCATATGGAAAATAATACAATGATTAATAAGTAATACAATAAACTGTTTTATGTACTCACAACTGTAAACCTACATTTGGCCCACTCTGTAGTTAACCAGTACTGTATTATCAAACTAATAAGTCTGCCCCCAAACCTTTCCATAACTTTCTCCTTTATGTTCAGAAGTGAAGAATGACGTAGGAGTAAAAAGGTGACTTTGCTTTTTCTTAAATTTGGGAAATATCTGCGGCAGTAGTTATGTGTATGGTTCTAAGAGGTAGCAATGAAAACACTGTAGAACTGTTAGGTTTAGAATAAGATGCCACCCTTTTTCCCTGTTTATTTTTTTGAGAGGACAGGAGGCAGAGCTTACCTAAGCATTGTCAAATGGTTAGAGTGAAGTAAGGTATCTTTCTTTCATCTCCTACCTCAAACACAGCCCTCCCAAAAACCAACACCTGAGTCTTCCTGTGTGCTTGGCACTTTTAAAGCATCAGCAAAAGTTTAAAAGGTTGATCTCCTCTCTCTATATTCTGTCCCCTGTGATAAGAATATTTTGTTGTTTTCTTTCCTTTGGAGTAAATTACATCCTAATTGGGGGGTGAAGGGGGGGCGGAGAGGGCAGGAGACAGAGAGAGGGAAAGAACTCCATTACATGGAGAAAACACTGTACTTAACATTCTAAGGGATCTTAGTATCCATCTGGTTATTATTATATCTATAGTCAACATTTAGAGCATTGAGTACATGTAAACAAATATTTTATACCCATTAATTCATTTAATCTTCATAAGAGCCCTTGAGGGATTAACTAAATGTTCTATTTTACACATGAAGAAACTTAGTTAAGTTACCTGCCTCAAGTCACTCAACAATAAAGGACAAAACTGGTTTACAAACCCAGATTGACTCGAGCTAAGGAGTGTCATACAAAGATGCCTGGGGCTCATCCCAGCATTAAGAGCAAGGGCAGGGGAGGCATTGGTTAAAAAGAGGTACTTGAAAGAATCCAGAAAAAGGAGGTAAGAGCACACCTTAAAGTATATCCACTTGGAAAATTGGATGGAGTCAGCCGAGCTGCTGGGGCCTCTAAAAATCACCCTGTCCATGCACATATGTCTCAGGCCCTTAGTGACAGAATACCGCAATGGTGAATTTAATAATGGTAATTTATGATGTCAGGTACAGTAGTCCCCTTTATCCACAGTTTCAATTACTGTGGTCCAAAAATATTAAATGGGAAATTTCAGAAATAATTCGTAAGCTAACAATTGCATGCTGAGTAGTGTGATGTCCCACTCTGCCCTACCGGGACATTAATCATCCCTTTGCCCAACATATTTATACATAAAGTACAAGATATTCTGAGAGACTACATTCATATAACTTTTACTACAGTATATTGTTATAACTGTTGCATTGTTGTTAACCTCTTACTATTCCTAAGTTATAAATTAAACTTTATCATAGGTATATGTATAGGGGGAAAAACACAGTATATATAGAGTTTGGTACTATCCATTGGGGGTCTTGGAATGTATTCCTGGTGGACAAGGGTGGATTACTGTACCATTTGATACTTACAGTATCATCTTCAGTTATATCATTAATCTTTACAAGATCCAAATGAGCCAGACCCCAGTTTTTACAGAAGAAACAAGGGCTTAAATAAAATCAGAGATTTGCTCAAAGTTTTAAGAAAGCCAAGACTCAAATCCAGGATAGAGGATTTTTTTTTCTAACTTACATAAACGATTAGTTAATATTAACTTCCTTTGTGGATCCTCTGGGTTTTAAACCAGTAGGAAGAAAATCTATCCAGATTATACAAATTTATCTTAATCTATCCAAATTAATATTATTTATAAGCAGCAAAACAAACAATAAGGAAGCCATATCCCATATGTCAGTACAGTTTATCTGTGTAAAACAAACCATACACTATCTTGTCCTCAGGCTCCAAAAAGAATCATGGCCCTTACATGTTCATTTGTTAAAGTATCTACCAGGATGTATCAGACGGCTAATTTATAATGGGTGTCTTCTAAGCAAGTCGCATCTAGATTTCTACGGCAGGTATAGATTTGGAAGGGTTAGATGAAATTAATTTTCAGATTTCAAGCTCGTTTAGGGAATCAAGTGTTCGCCAAGAACTCAGCACACAAGAATTTATATGATGCGGTCTGAACTTCAGCTACAATTTAAGTTAGAAATAATTCCTCTTGATAGTGTTATGTTTCACGTTTCCCTGGAAATTTTCAGGAAAAGTCACGTTTTAACTGTGACCCTGACAGCAAATATTGTGAGTGCTAGAGAAATTTACATATCTAATGGTATAAGACCGCTTGAGAGTGCTTCATATGACCACCTCATTCTATTTGGTAATTCCTGATTCTTCTCCTGTCTGTATTACATTCCTCTTGTCCATATTACACCCCTCTGCCTTTTCTGAGTGGTAATGGCCCTCGAGAAGTCCTGGCTCTGGGAAGACCTGGAGACCCCACTACCTGGGTCCCTGCCTCTCCCTGCCCCCAGCTATGGGTTCTTTCCTATGTTCCTGCTACCAGTGTCCTCCCCCTCATCCCAGCCCACTCTCAGGGAGAACTCGGGAAACAGTTCTTCAGACCATACAGAGCACCTCTTGCTTCTGCAACCTGTCTGCACTGGCAACTTGCAATGACAATAGGAGTCAAGAGTGAATTTTGACTGTAAAGGCACATGAGGGCTCCTCCTCAACCTTGAGATAGAATTCCCTTGTCTAATCCATGATAAATTGGCTTCTCATTTTTCCTTCCTTGCTGTTCCCTTTTGGCTATTATCTGAACTTATAAATACATCTGCTCATTCTCCTGGGAGCTGAGAGAGTGGACGTGAAAAATCATCTAGTTTGCTATTCTACTTGTAACAGTGAGGGGAAATTTAGGAGAAAGGGCTAAAACAAAAAGCCAGAGTAACAGTGGGTGATTTATTCATGTCATCTGGGTCTTGTAAATACTACTTTTGTCTCTCCATATGACAGCATTTATCAAATTTTCAGTTGCCAAATTTCAGAGATAAAATATAGCTTTTCATTAGATAGGCCCTTATGACCCATACATCTTAGGTACTTAACTTGCTTCCGGTCTTTAAATGTCAAACATGTTCATTTCATGCAAACATGGCGTCCCATACTCATTATGCTCTCCTTGTCATCCCTGTGCATGCTTATTTCATAATGCTTGTGTTATCATGCCGCCACCTCTTTTAATATGTGGTTTGGGGAAGGGATACCACTAATATTTATTAAATACATTACTGAGAAGCTCTAACAGAAAACTAAACTCAAGTACATAGTTTGATTTCAAAATTAGTTATTTGACCATGAAAGTGCAATCATCACAGGACAGTGATGTCCTGCTGCTGTATTTTACAACTGAGCTTCATGTGTTAGGGAGACCTTAGCAGATCACAGTTCATCTGGTGAGGCTGTCATTTTAAATACCATCCCAGATAACTCAGTAAAGCTTACTGAACCCAGGGAAAGTACATTTCTGAGAGGGGGTGGTGTCATTACTAACATGGCACATTGACTCGCTATGGATAATAGGAGAATAGATAGTTATTTTGCATAGCAACTAACTCCCTCTCCCAATGTCTCCAACAGGGCCGCGTCAGCTGTACTGGACGGCTAATGGTACAGGCTGTCAACCAGAGAGGTCGCAGTCCCCGCTCTCCCTCAGGCCTTCCTCATGTCAGAAGGTATTTCAGATGTTCCTTTCCATAAAGTGTCACTGTTAGTTTATTACCGTAAGTTTAACACTCTTAGAAGTATGGTGACCATAAAAGTCACATAGTTGAAGACAAATGTGAATACAGCCTTAGAGTATATACAGTTATGGCTCCTTGACTATGCCACTTTGTAATTCAGAAAGAGGAAGGGAGCAAACATTTACTAAAAGTGTGCTAAGCCTGCTCAGATACACCATCACTAGTTTGTTAAACAGGGCCCACTTTATACATGAAGAAATCAAAACTCAGCATCTTTACATGGCACGAAAATACTAGTAAATGTTCAAAACCAAGAGCTGTATGGATTGACCATTATGAACTACTGCCACTAAGGTTTCTTAAAACCAGCTGGCTTGTGAGTATTCATTTTTCAGATACTTCGTTCAAAGCAATTTATTTTGGACCATAACCTTATAGGAAATATTTTTTCATATTTTAAATGCTCAACAAATATCTGTTAACAATAATGTGTGCTTTCCATACCTAGTAGCCCTGAGTTTATGTAAGGATGCTGATGGGCAGGGCTGGGGAAGGGATATTACTTCTTAGTAACACATTTGCACTTAAAAAAGAATATGATAAGTCAACCAGTCTGTCATCTTGGTTCCTACTTAGATATTTTATAGACGGAGCATGACAGTAAACTAGAGGCCACAGATGCGAACACTCTGATGGAAAGAACAAATACTAAATGAGGCTCATAGAAGGCACCAGGAAGAACTGAATAAGCACCAAACAAATGGTGTGTCTATAAGGCCCCATGTGATTGGACCCACAGAGTCCTTTGGGCAGCATTTGAAAGGGCAATGCAGGCACTTAAGCATGTGCAAATCTAATTTGTTTGTGAAAACATCTGTTCACAGGACCTAGGCCTATACGTATCTATGGCTGCACACACACACATATTTAGTAGCATATCCATTCTCTTGTATTATTTTCTTCTGCTTTTCTTATGATCTTCAATATATCTAAGCTTTCCCATGTACCACGGTCTCCTAGAAAAGCACTCTGTTCAAAAATTACATCTGTATTTGTAGAGAGTAAACTATATTAAAAAGCTGATAATCATTAGCCTATTATACCAATCTTTCATTTGTTCCACTCTTACTTTTTCTAGTGAAGTGTTTTTAAACTTACTTTCTAATGATTACAGGCAGAGTTTGCATTCAACATCTTGCTGTTTTCTTAAGTCTTCCCTGCCCTTACTTTAAAATTGTATTGCTCTTAAAGATGCCTCTGGCAACATACTTAAAAACGAAGAGAGATGCACAAGATCTGGCAGATTTGCACATTATTTGAAAGTTTAAAAAAAAAGTATCTTTAGTACATGGATAACCAATATAAAAGAAAATCTGCCTTAAAATGCAATTTGTTTTCCTGGTTAATATGAGAAGGAATTTTGATTCTAAAGATAATTTTTTTAAATAATAAACTTAATTTTCCATCCATTTAAAATCACAGTGGAAAGTTACAGTAATTTCTGTTGAAAAAGAATTGATGATAAATAAATGAGCAACAGCTGCTATTTTTCATACAGCTTTCAAAATATTTATTTAGGTAAAAAAAAAACATTAACATACAATATCCCATTTTCTCCAATTTCCCTTTATAGGAGAGAAGAATTGTGTAAGATGTGCAATTAGCAGACTGTTAAATTTATAAGGAACTTCTAAATGAAACAAGATTTTGCTTTGCTGACGTTTTTATCTGTAAACCTTGGGTGTAGAAAAGGAAAGGGTATAAACAACAGATGAGTAAGAGCCTGGAAGTGACTGCTCTCTACCATTTACCCTGTTCTAAGGCCTCGTTCTAGATCCAGGGACAGTGGAGATGAAAATGAACCCATCCAGGAGCGGTTCTTCAGACCTCACTTCTTGCAGGCTCCTGGAAACCTGACTGTGCAAGAAGGAAAACTCTGCAGAATGGACTGCAAAGTGAGAGTTTGCTATTGTCTGTAACTCCATCGTCTCCCTTCTCCCCTCATTGCCATTTCTCTTTAGTTTTTTGGGGGGAAAGTTATGTAAAACAGACATCTTTAATATGTGTTCCAGCTTAAGACAAAGAAAAAGCAACGAAATATACGGGATATGTATATGCTGTTTTGAATCATTCTTTTCCCTCACTTTTAAACATTCAGTAAATATGTTCATTTCTTAGGGCCTCGTTTACAATATTCTAGAAAGTCCCTGGGAGGTTTTATCCTTTCTCACTTTGTTGAAATAATAAATGTATTAATCAGTCATATGTCATTTCTAAGAGAAATGGGAGTGGCAGCCTTGTTTCACCCGTTTTACAGCAGGCTTCTGAACTCTGGGAGGCCACGTTTTCTTCATGCATGAACTCTGAAATTGCACACAAGTGTGCGTGACAAAGCTTCCATCCATTTCTCAAAAGTGTTTAAGGCCAACAATGTTTAAAAACCATGGCTCTGGAAAACTTTTTGTTTGTTTTCCCCATTACTTATTGATCTTAAATTTAAAATTTAGCTCTTAAATATGGATAAGGTTTTGAAACATTGTTTAGGCTCCCTCTGCTGGTTCTCTTTGGGATTGCAAAGCACAAATACAGATTTAAAGGATGTGGGCAATTCGTTTTTACAAAAAGTAAGTCAATATATTTCAGCTTCCCCATGTGCCACTATCTCCTAGAAAAACACTTTGTACAAAAGTTAGATCTTGTAGAAATGTATAAAAAGATTAAAAGGATTTATGTAAATTATGACCTGATTATAATCACCTTAAATTCCTGAGATCAGGCTTCATTTATGCAACCAAGAAAGTTGGGGCTAGAAAAGGGGTAGCAGAATGCAGCATTGTCCCTTTGCCTTCCACTCTGTCCCCTGGCACAGGTGCACAGCGAATGAGGCGGGCTGAGAGTACACAGTGCTTTAGGCTTCTCCTCCTAAGCACACGGTGGCCTCGGCAGTACGTGGTCCTGCTTGTCTGGGGTCTAACCTCGTACAGTGGGAACAGCAGAGCCACTTTATTTCTACACTTGGGAAAGGCTGGAACCTGACCACAAGTATCCACTCCCTCTTTCTACAGTCCCCTTCCAGTGGCCTTCGACAGGCAACACAGTGTATGTGGGAGCTGGGGGTCGGGGGTGGACAGAGGCGAGAACATAAGAGGGTGACCCTCTCAGACGCCATGCAGCCGAACTACTGCTGTTTGCTTCCAAATCTCTGCATCCCTTTGACCAGTAATTTAAATGTACTTAATATTTCTCCTTCAAATTCTCTAGACCTTTGTGACATGTGGGGGGAGGCATCTTTTAGGTGGTATAAATGAGTATCACGCAGCGGGAAGAGAATTTATGAGCTCTCTAGCTGATTTTGGCAGAGCTGGGCCTTCAAAAAAAGTTGTTTGCAGTCCAGCTGACATCTTGCTGTATGTAATTCCCCACTAGTAAATGTGGGCTGGGTAGAAAGGCCTTCCTTAGGAGTGTTTTTCTCCCCATTCATGGGCAAGGCTGTGAAGAGTTGACAGATGGCAGCCATCCATACCTTTCACAGCACAACTGTGATTAGCAATTAAATGTGCTTTTGTCTGATCTCTAGTCACACAACTGTCATGATCTCAAGATTTCATGATGTTTCCATTGTGATGCTAATTTGTTGATATGGCTTTCTGGGTAATTTTGTATTGTCCTTGTTAGCTTCAAGGATTATCAAATAATAGTAATAGCCCTATTTGCTGATGGACGCACCACCATCTGCACAGCTATGACAACGCTTTGACGAGAAGCTTCATAGTGTATAAATGCCAGCTGAGTATCTGTTACAGTTATTATGGTGGGACATCTTTTTGTCAAAGAGCTCAGGGCCCTACACTGACATCATCTCAGTAGTCTTTATAACCCTTGGTGAGGTAAGACGATGACAGACATTTTTTAAATTCCCACTTCTCTAGGCGGCCCTATAAGAAATGTTTAAAAGTGAGCGCATGAGTGCTTAGGGAGCCACTGAACAGTTTTAAGCAAAAAGGAACCTGAGCTGGTACTAAAAGCCATCTTTTGTGCTACCAAGGGAGGAATTTATGGTGGTTTCTTAGCTCTTGATTTCATTGTTTTAATATTAGAGCAATTTATATGCATTTTCTTTCTGATTTAGGTCAGTGGGTTACCAACCCCAGATCTAAGCTGGCAACTAGATGGAAAGCCAGTCCGCCCCGACAGTGCTCACAAGATGCTTGTACGTGAGAATGGGGTGCACTCTCTGATCATCGAGCCCGTCACATCGCGAGATGCTGGCATCTACACGTGTATAGCCACTAACCGAGCAGGACAGAACTCGTTCAGCCTGGAGCTTGTGGTTGCAGGTAGGCTCAGCTGTGAATCTTTCCTCTCTCCAAGAATGACCATCAGATTTAGAAATGTGAACTAATCCTACATCAGTCTTCCGTCCTCCAAATACAAATTGGAATCTGTAATTTATAGGTAACTAGTTAAAGCTGCCAAAGGTAGATGAAAATGCTTCTCCTTTATGTTTCCCCTTTTAAATCCTACAGTACTTCTCACTTAAGCTATCATTTTAAGTTTCAGAATCTTCATAGCAAACATTTCAGATAGCAGGGAGAGGAGTTAAAGTGGATCAAATTCCTAGATACACGTGTCCTCCTCAGCACCACTAGGTGGCAGTGGTTGGTGAAGTCTGGGCCTGTGTGGTCACATAATTAGCAGTGAAGCCACAGCTGCTGGCAATGACTTAGTCTCACAGTCTGTCCGACAGGCTTTCTGTGGAGCAGATGGCCAGTGGACTGTGCGGGCCCGCCAGGCTTGAATTCATTGAGGAAACAAATGAGTGGAAGGAAGCATAGTAACCTTTCTTGGTGAAGGAATAATTTGGAGAGGGGACCAGCATCGTGCCACCTCTGAAGTGACAAATAGTATCATAAAAGATCCATTCAAGGAACATTTCAAAACGCTTCCGAATCTTTCGTAGTGCTCCTTCCATCTATCACTGACAGACCATTCGCGTCGTGTTTTCTTAGCTAAAGAGGCACACAAACCCCCCGTGTTTATCGAGAAGCTGCAGAACACCGGCGTTGCCGACGGGTACCCAGTGAGACTGGAATGCCGTGTTTCAGGAGTGCCACCACCTCAGATATTTTGGAAGAAAGAAAACGAATCGCTCACTCACAGCACTGACCGAGTGAGGTGAGACTACAGGACGAATTAATCTAATCCTAATGATATGCAGAAAACATGGTTCATATAGCACGTAAATCTGTGTGAGTCACGCTACTGATGACATCAAAACCAAAAACCACTCTCTACGCTAATGTGTGATTAAGCCTTTAGAGTGGTGCGTGAGGAAGCACATTCTAATTCAATCTCATGGTGATTTTTTTGTGTGTTTATCTTTATACCTAAAAGAAAAGATTAATTCATTTGCTGCAATGGTGGTAAGAAACTATTCAGTGGCTTGGTAAAGACAGATCCTTAACTAGAAATTAAGGCAGATTTATTCAACCTCTTGACGTCTGCTCTTCTCTCCCATTAACTTTAATGGGGCTGGCAGCCTCTCCAGAATAAGTATGACCCTATTATCGCCTGCTCACACTATTCTGTTTCTAATGACCTAATTAAAAATGATGCTTCGTGTTCACAGACACTTTTTACAAATTCCGAACCCTAATGGCCTTATCCTTCTCTTCAGCATGCACCAGGACAATCATGGCTACATCTGCCTGCTCATTCAGGGAGCCACAAAGGAAGACGCCGGGTGGTATACCGTGTCGGCCAAGAACGAGGCCGGGATTGTGTCCTGCACAGCCAGGCTGGACGTCTACAGTGAGTGCCACTCCGTCTTATTGCATTTATTCGTTACATTAGGAAAATCAGGCGTCTGCACAGCAAATCACATTACTGCTACTTAATCTTATAAACTAGTGTTTTTTCTGCCAAAAATTTCATATTGTTCTTTCTCTTTCTATTTATAGTTTCTCGACATTAATAGTGAACTACACCAGGAGAACAAATACCCAAGTATCACGCAGAAACTTTGCATTATTAGCAAACTATGCATGTTGGCTAGTCAGCTATGGCTTCCTTACCCAAGCATACCTTAGGTATTAACCATAGGCAAAGGCATAAACCCATGTTTTTCACATGACGCTTTTACTGTGTTTTGCAAACGACTGCCTCCCTTTTTTAACATTTCTTTATATTATAATCCTATCGCAATGTCTTATTGCACTCTGAGTGTGGGCACCATTGATCCTGGAATGCAGACTTTTGTGGCTTAATGCTTTTCTCATTAATATATCTTAAGCAGCTGTACAACAGATTTGTGATTATGCATCCTAAATTTAAATAAGATCATGTTTATTGAATTTACAAACTAGAACAATAGCATTATGTGATCTTCTGACATAGAGAAAACCATTAGAAAAATTTAAGAACGTATGTCTTCTTAAAATGAGAAATAACTTCATGAGGTTTTTCAGAAAATGAGTAACCTCAACTTTTCCCACTGCCTAATTCCTTTCTATTGATCACTGTTAAAAGATCCATCCAGAACACCACACTACTCTAATTACTGTGGCATTTATACATTATGAACTCTGAAAATTAAAAAAGGGGAGGGAGGTGAATTAGGAAATTTAGAGACTATCTCAAAGGATTCCCTGTGCTACAGCAAATATTTATTTTCAAATAAAAATAAACTACACTTGTTCTTTATTATCCAGCTATTATAGTCCCAATACCCTGTATGGACAGTAACTCGGCAACATATGCGTAAAATGCAGAACTATTCTTAAATTTTAGGACTTCTACCATCAATGTGTCCAGTCTTCATAAGGAACATGTGCCTGAAGTATGTCAAAGACATGTATTTACTTGAAACATTTCCGGGCCTTCCAGAAATCACGGTTAAAAGAGCCTGTTTTTGTGTTGTTTTATTGTAGCCCAGTGGCATCAGCAGCCACAGAGCACCAAGCCAAAAAAAGTACGCCCCTCAGCCAGTCGCTACGCAGCACTTTCGGACCAGGGACTAGACATCAAAGCAGCGTTCCAGCCTGAAGCCAGCCCATCCCACCTGACACTGAATGCCGGCCTGGTGGAGAGCGAGGACCTGTAAGCGCGACATTCTTCTTAAAGCGGAAACACTGAGACGCCTCTGCCTTGACCAGCATATGCCTTTATCACGATGTAAAAGGCAAAACCATACCTTTGACTATAAGAAATGAAAGAAACCAAAATATTTTTTTTACTTGATATACCAAACTTAGAGTGTAAGTAGGCGATACTGATAGAAATGTACACATTGCACAGGAAAACTTTTGAATTGCTGTGATTAAAGTGGTCTGAAATGCTAAAGGTAACCACAATTCGTATTATCAAAGAGCCTTTCAACACTAGCTTTAGGTGCTACACAACATGATAGTGTGCAATGCGTAACATGAGGCAACTGTACCACAAAAACACTAAAATGATTCTAAAGTGGCAGTGTATCCAGACAGCTACAGTGAACCAAGTGCAATAAGTAAGGATGGAAAAGGAAAGAAATCCAAGTCAATGCCTTGTCTTTGCAAACTGTTTTATATTAAATCATAAGGAAGGACTTACTTGCCTTACATATAATACTGTCAAGTGTTTTCTAATAAGGGTAAGTCCTTAGTTCTTGACCTTTTTTATGTGTTTTATTTCCTTTCATGCTACCTAGGTAGAAAGCTTATTTACAAACCATATTAAATGCTAATTTAAATATAAGTAATATAAAGTATTCTGAATAGAGCAGAAATATATTACAGCCCATTCCAAGAAAGGCATCCAAACCACCCAAATGACCAAGGCATAGAGAATGTGGAGGAAAGAAGGAGAAGAATGAAGGAAAAGGCCACCAGCATACCTTTGTGTTCATTTAGATAAAAGTAGAAGGGCAGAGACATGCTGAAGGCCGGGCTTTCCATTGGTTTTGCTGAAAATTAATCTCACATGTAGGTGGAAAAACACAGCCATTCACAAGTCAGGGAATCTAGGGTCAGCTGGAAGTTGGAGCACCTGTGCTATGGAAATTCAGTGTCTGAGTTTGTGTAGTAGTTGATGATTTTAGATGTTTAGAGCAAGTTGACAATGGACTGAGACTGCAAGATTGGTGTAAGAGAGACATTGCCTGTAGCATCTAGTCTACTTGAAGGAAATGGAGACTTAGGAGAGACGAAAACAGGTTTGTGCCATAATGTATTTTTTTCAACGGCACCAAGACATAGTGAATGGAAAATACCAGTTCACATCCCTGCTCACAGGAAACCTTGCTTTAAGAAAGTGCCTCGTTCTGAGGAGTTTGTAAAGGCATCTCAGCAAAGACTGATTTTTAAATGCACATGATTCTGCATCAGCTAGACTGAGATGATTCTGACCAGACTTGATGGTTTTAAGTCGGAACCAATAAATTTTAAAAAGAAGAAACAACAATTTGGCCTAATTTTATAAAACATGAGGCTTTAATGGTACTTTGCTATGAAAAGAAAACACTGTATTCCTTATGCAAAACACATATATCTTTCATTATTTATAATAAAAATGTTGAACTCTCTAAGCTCAGTTACTCAATTCAATACATAGTATTTTTTAAAGTAATTTTATATCTGTGTACCACCCCATGTATTTCATATTACTGCTTCACATGTACAGCTTTCTAATTCTTTGTAAGAACACCAACCAACCAGGTTTGAAATGACTAACAGGCTAGAGCACTGGGTGGCAGATGTTCTATGCAGTGGTACAAGCTTCTTTGGCCACACTTATATGCATTACTAATATGGAATTTAAGATACCATACAAAGTCCCTCATGGACCTACCTATATTGCAGTACTATGACTTATGTCATATCTTACTTGCCAAATTTTTCTGAATGTGACTTTTCGCTAATTTTCTGGGTTTGGGATTAAGTAGCATTATTTTGCCATCTTTTATGTTGTATTTATAAAAAAGATAGTACTAGCATACTATTTTTGGGTTGTTGTGCTGGTGTAATGTGGATTTAACATCAATAAATATTTAACAAATCATAGTTGTAATTTTGTGAAGCAAAATATTCAGCTGTTTTGTTTTTCTATTGCTGCTGTAAGAAATTAGTGCAAACCAAGGCTTAAAACAATATTCATTTCTTAACTCATGAGTCTCTAGGTTAGAATTTCAGGCACAATATGTCTAGAGTCTCTGCTCAGGGTCTTACAAGGCTAAAATCAATGTCTCTACTAACTGTTCACATCTGTAGCTCAAGAGCCTGTTCACAGCTTAAATTGTTATAACAGGACTCAGTTCCTCACTGATGTAGGACAGGAGTCTCATTAAGTCTGTCGCTAGGAGTCACTCAACTCCTCCAACCACCCGAATCCCTTGCCACCTTCAAACTCTACAATGAGAATCTCCCTCGAGACAACACTCTTTGAATCTCATAGCAACTCAAAGGGCCGATCACTTTTAAGGGAAGCCTTGATCAGGTGAAGCCCACTCACATAATCCCTCCTGAAACCACTGGATTTGGCATGTAATTATGTCTGCAAAGTCACTTCAAAGCAATTTGTGTTTGATTGCATGACTGAGAGGTGTGTGTACACCAACACGTGAGAGAAAATAGGAGCCACCTTAGAATTCTGAAAACCACATTAGCTTATTGTATGTATGCATGCAAATAACATTGGTTTGTGTGATGGCCCAGGCAGAAGAATTCTGTGACCACATATCATATCTCCTCCCTTAGAAATTAAATATACAGAATGTTGGTTCAAGATGGCAACACAGAGAGATCCTGAGCATAACTACAGAAGAATCTCCTCTGAAAGAAACCCACACTAGCTGAGTGAATCATACATATCAGACGAATATTTTAAAAAATGCACTGAAATTTTTAGGTAGGAGAGGCTCAGACACAATCTTGCCAAACCCCACCTCAGCAGAACAACCTACAAACCCCAAGCTTCTCCTTGAAGAGTGAAGAGATTTGAACCCCACATTGAGCACCCCAACTGTTAAGACTTGCAAATGAAAGAAACATCTCCCTTCAAACTCCAACGGGGCTTGTGAGCACGAGACCCTCGAGGCTATAGCAGTCAGAGAAACTGTTCTTAAAGGTCCCCACACAGACTCACCCACCCTGGGGCCCAGCACACAGACAGCTGACTGAAAAGTGGCCAGTCTTTCTGTGAAAGAGGCCTATTTGCTTACCTTAAGGGGGCAGCCTGAAGAGTAGGCATCTAATTTAATATCCATGTAGGGGCCTGGCTATTGATACATCCTAAGAGGCAGGCATCTAATGAAACACACTCTAAAAGCTGACTATGCATCTCCAGAGACCTCAGGGGGCAGGCACTATCTTCACACACTCCATCTGCTCGCTCCAGGGTCACTGGTATCTCCAGAAAAGAGCTGTGCGCACACCTGAAGCAGCACCTACAAGACACCCTTGATCGCCTGGCTCTGGGGTCCAGCAGGGCTTATCTGTGCGGGTCCCATAGGACTTGAATGGAGAAACAGTTCTTAACCGACTACCCCCTCCCCCTCCCCAGCCACAGGTCATAGCATACAGTCAGCAAACTGAACATATCCCAGTCTTTCTGTGAAAGAGGACAATTAGCTTGTCTGCATAGCTGTGGCCTAAGGAGCAGGCTTCTGGGAGCTGACCAAAATCCTCTCCAGAAATGGCAAGGCCAGCAGGCACTATTGGTGCTCTGCACTGCCCAGCCCAGGGTACCCTGGTCTCCTTGGAAGAAGGTTATGGAACATCCACCACTCAGTGTTTGTGGCTGCTGCCCAAAGGACACGGCCATTGATAGTCCGGACCTGGTGGCTAGCAGGCTTTGTGTTCACAGGTTCAACTAGATGAAAGTCAACAAACAGCCCTTTACTGGCTATAACCCCAAGGCTTGGTGCGGAGGAAGAAGACAGAAACACCCTTCCCCCAGTATCTCCCTCAAAGAGGCACGTTCCCTACTTTAGAAACTGCTGTCCGAGAGTCTGGCTTCCAATCAGCCTGAATCTAGATGCTGTCTGAGGTCCTATCCACTGGGACATGGACAGGTCTTGGCACACCTGCAACTATTGGGAGCAACTCAGAATAGAACAGGCTACTTGGACAATGACAAAGGTTTGAGAGGCAACCAACAGCCTGGACAGGGCTCAATAATATGGTTCATCTCCCACATGAGGCCTCTCTTTCAAGACTGAGAGAGGGGACTATTTTACCTAATAGAAACATACTGAGTGTCAAGGAAAAATGAAGAAATAAAGGAATCCACTCCATACAAAAGAAGATAAAAACTAAGAAAAGACCTTAATGAAAGGGAAATAAGTGATTTAACTCATAAAGAGTTCCAAACAGCAGCCTTAAAGATGCTCAAGGAGCTTGGAGGAAAATACATGAGCAAAGTGAGAATTCCAACGAAGTGACACCACCAAACAGAAGTCACAGAGACGGAGGGTACAATAACTGACACGGAAAATGCAATAGAGGATTTTAACAGTGAACGGATGAAGCAGGAGGAACAGCAAACTCATAGACAATGGAGAGGAACTCATCCAATTAGAGAAACAAAAGAAAAAAATGTGAAACAGTAAAGATAGTTTAAAGAATTCAGAGGACATCAAGTAGACCAACATTTATTCACATTATAGAGGTCTCAAAAGGAGAAGAGAAAATGGGGAGGAAAAGATTTGCAAAGTAATAATAGATGAAAATTTCCCTAACTTGTGCAAGAAAACATATATCCAGATGCAGGAAGCACAGAGAGTTTCAAAACAGATGAACCTAGAGGCCCACACCAAGACACATTAAAATGTAAAATGTCAAAAGCTGAAGACTAAAAGAGAATCACTTACAAAGCCAGTGTGAAGGGGGAAAAGTTAAAAGGAATCAAAATAAATACAATAATTAGTTAAGGGATATGCAAAATAAAAAGCTGTAAATTTTGACAACAAAATATAGTAAGTGGGGGTGAATAAAAATGTAGTGTTAAAATGTGTTCAAAGTTAAGTCATTATCAACTTCAAAACAGACATAAGTTGTTTTATATAAACCTCATGGTAATCACATACAAAAAACAATGCACATCTACATACACAAGATTCAAAAAGAGAAATCTAAGCACATACCACAGATTAATTAGATCACAAAGGAAGAGAGCCAAAGAAGAACAAAGGAGTTATAAAACAGCCAGGAGACAATTAACAAAATGGCAGTAATTACATATTTATCATTACTTTAAAGGTAGGTGGACTAAATTCTCCAAACAAAAGACACAAAATGGCTTAAAACTTTTTTTAAAGACCCATCTTATATGCTGTCTAGGAGACTCAGTTCAGATGTAAGGACACAAAAACTAAAGGTGAAGGAATTAAAAAAGTATTCCATGCAAATGGAAACCAAAAGAAGGCTGGGATAACTATTTATATCAGACAAAATAAACTTTACCACAAAGACTGTAATAGGACAAAGAAAGTCATTATATGATTGATTATAAAGAAGTCAATCCAATAAGAAAATGTAATATTTGTAAATATTTATGCTCATAAATATGCAAAGCAAATAGTGACAGACCTAAAGTCAGAAATACACAGCAATCCTATATAATAAAAAGGTAATATTCAAATCAACCAAACGGCAGAATGACCGGTCACTATGACGCGCACTGACCACCAGGGGGCAGACACTCAATGCAGGAGCTGCCCCCTGGTATTCAGTGCACTTCCACAGGGGGAGTACCAGTTGGCGAGTACAGCAGTAGAGGCAGGAGGCTCTCCTGCCTCTGAGGCAGCACTAAGGATCAGCGAGCTGAGCTGTAAGGAGCAGTGAACAGGCGGATGGTAAGGAGTAAGGGCTCCCGGACTACAAGAGGGATGTCTGACTGTGGGGAGCGGGCCTAAGCCAGCAGTCAGACATCACCTGAGGGATCCAGGAATGTGAGAGGGCACAGGCCTGGCAGAGAGACATACCCTCCCACCCCCTGAGTGCACAAATTTTCATACAATAATAATAGGAAACTTTAATGTTCTACTTTCAGCAATGAATAGGTTATCCAAACAAAAAAATAAAGAAACATTAGCCTTAAACTACATGTTAGACCAGATGGATTTAACATTCAGTGAACATTCTATCCAAAAGCAACAGAATATACATTCTTCTCAAGCACACATGAAACATTCCCCTGAATGGTTCATATGTTGGGTCACTAAATGAGTCATAAGAATTGCAAAAAAGGATAAAATCATCTCAAGCATCTTTTTTATCATGATATGAAACTAGAAATCAATTATAAGAAAATTGGGGAAAAACCAAAATATGTAGAGATTAAACAATATGCTTCTGAACAACCAATATGTCAAAGAAGAAATCAAAAAATGCTTAAGACAAATGAAAACAGAAATACAACATACCAAAACTTTCTGGAAACAGCAAAAGCAATTCTAAGAGGGAAGTTGATAGTGATAAATAACTATATCAAGAAACAAGAAAAATCTCAATCAACGTAAACTTACACCTCAAGGAACTAGAAGAAAAACAACAAATGAAGACAAAGTTAGTTAAAAGAAGGAAATAACAAAGATCAGAGCAGAAATAAAGTAGAGGTTTAAAAGACCATGGAACAGAGCAATGAAAAAAAGAGAGCTGTTTTTTTAAAAGTTAAATAAAATAAAGATCAGTGGAGAGGGAGTCAAGATGGCAGCTGGCATGGCAGCAGTGAGGAAGAGTCTGAGTGAGTGAGGGAGTGAAAGGGAGTGTGTAGACGTGCGGTGTGTGTGCACGCCTGTGTGTAAGTGACGGATTCCGCAGGAGTCTCAAGGGCTGGTAGACCAGGCTGTACTAGACAGGGAGCCCCTGCTACCATTGCAAGCACTCCCGGGGCAGCCGGCTCTGGCACAGAAACCATGCCAACTTGAAGGGGAGAGCTGCTGTGACTAAGAACTCAGCTTCACCACCACCCAGACTGGCCTCAGACACCATACCAGACCAATTAGTAGTAAGGAGATTGAATCAATAATCAAAAACTTCTCATCAAAAAAAAGTCCAGGACTAGATGGTGTCATAGATGAAATCTACCAAACACTTAAAAAATTTCATACCAATCCTTCTCAATCTTTTTCAAAATATAAAAGATTAGGGGACACTTCCAAACTCATTTTATAAAGGTGGCATTGTCCTAATACCTGAAACCAGACAAGGACACCACAAGAGAAGAAAATTACAAGCCAATATCCTTGATGAACACAGATACAAAAATCATCAAAATATTAGCAAATTAAATTCATCAATACATTAAAAGGATTATACACCATGATTCAGTAGAATTTATTCCAGGAATACAAGGATGTTTCCACATCTGCAAATCAATGGAATATACCATGTTAACAAAAAGAAAGATAAAACTCCCATCATCTCAACAGATACAGAAAAAGCTTTTGATGAAATTCAACATCCATTTATGATAAAAAAAAATTCTCAACAAAGTGAGTATTGAGGGAACATACCTCAACATAATGAAGACCATATACAACAAACCTACAGCTAACATCATATTCAATAGCAAAATGCTAAAAGCTTTTCCTCTAAGATCAGGGACAAAGCAAACATATCCACTCCCACCACTTTCCTTCTCAGAGCAATTAGATAAGAAAAAAACATAAAATGCACCCACGTTACAAAGGATGAAGTAAAACTGTCACCATTTGCAGATGATGTGATATTTTGCATATAAAATCCTAAAGACTCCACCACAGAACTATTAGAACTAATAAGTTTAGTGAAGTGTCAAGATACAAAATATACAAAAATCAGTTGTTTTTCTATATATTAATAGCAAAATATCAGAAAGAGAAATTAAGAAAACAATTCCATTTACAATTGTATCAAAAAGAATTAAGTACCTATAAATAAATTTAACCAAAAAGGTCAAACTATAAGACATCGATGAAAAAAATCTGAAGATACAAATAAATGGGAAGATATTCCATGCTTTCTATTAAATTGGAAGAATTAACACTGCTAAAATGTCCAGAATGCCCAAAAATATAAAAATTCTAATGGCACTTTTCACAAAAATTGAGCAATCATAAAATGTGAATGAAATCATAAGACCCTAAATAGCCAAAGCAATTCTGCAAAAGAACAAAGCAGAAACCATCACACATCCAGATATCAAACTATATTACAAAGCTACAGTAATCAAAACAGTATAATACTGGCATTAAAACAGACACATAGATCAATAGAACACAATAGAGAGTTCAGATAAAAACCTATGCACATGTGGTCAATAAATTTATGAAATGGAGCCAAGAATATTGAATGGGGAAAGGACATATTGAATGGGGAAAGTTTCTTTAATGGTGCTGGAAACACTGGATAGCCACATGCAAAGGAATGAAACTACCATACACAAAAATTATCTCAAATTGGATTAAAGACATAAATATAAGACCTGAAACCACAAATCTTTTACAAGAAAATATAAACAGTAAGCTCCCTGACATAGTTCTTGGCAATGATTTTTTTGAATGTGACAGTAAGAACAACAAAAACAAAAATAAGTTAGTATGACTGAAAACTAAAATGCTTCTCCACAGCAAAGAAAACCATCAACAAAATGGAAAGGCAATAAGAGGTTAATATTCTAAATACATTTAAAAATTCATTTATTTCAATAGAAAATCCAATCAAAAATTGGCAAAGGACATTTTTCCAAAGAAGACATACAGATAGCCAACAGGTACATGAAAATGTGCTCATTTTCACTAATAATCAGGGAGATGCAAGTCAAACCACAATGAGATATCACTACACACCTGTTAGAATGACTATTATCAAAAAGATAAGAGATAACCAGTGTTGGCCAGGATACAGAGAAAAAAACCCATGTGTACTAATAGTACATATAATCCAGCAATTCCACTTCTGGGTATATATCCAGAGAAAATAAAAACTCTACCTGGGAAAGATATATGCACCCTCATATTCATTGCCACATTATTTACAATAGCCAAGACATGGAAGCAATCTAAATGTTCACTGACAAATGAATGGGTAAAGAAAATGTGGTGTGTCTGTGTGTGTAATATTATTTAGCCATATAGAAGAGGAAACCCTGCCATTTGTGGTAAAATGGATGGATCACAGAGAAAGGCAAGTATCATGTGATCTCACTTATATGTGGAATGGCAAAAACAAAACTCAGATACAGAAAACAGATTGGCAGCTTCCAGAGTCATGGGCGGGTAAGATGGGTAATGGTGGTCAAAGTTTACAAACTTCTAGTTATAAAATAAGTAAGTCCTAGGATGTAATTAACAGCATGGTGACTATCTAATCTAATAAAAGAGTAATATGAAACTGACCCTCACTCCATTATGCCCCCAAGCCACGCCCACCAACCAATCAGTAGTAAATATGTAAATTAACTCAACTAAGATGGCAGCAGCCACAGAGCTGGAGTTGCCCCAGGCAATGGAGGAAGCCAGGGCCCTGCGGGCCCTGAGCTCTACTCAAGGCTACAAAGTTTCAATTACAGAAGATAAACAAACCCCAGATATCTGCAGGGCTGGGACCTTGGGTTGCCAGGGGCAACCCAGGCTTCAAGCAGGGGACCAAGGCAACAAAGTTTCAATTATAGAAGTTAAATAAATCCCAGATACTTGCTTCCAGCCAGGCACCCCAGTAGAGACCCGAACCCTGAAGGGGCTGTGGGCAGCCTGAAACGGCCCTCTGCCCCTCACCCAGGCTGGCCAGGCATGCCAACAGGTGGACATCCCCCGAGAAGTCCCAGACTTCAAGAGGGCACAGGCTGGGCTGAGGGACCCCCCCACCAAGTGCACAAATTTTTGTGCACTGGGCCTCTAGTTATTAGTAATATTGTATTGTATATTTCAATGTTACTAAGTAAATCTTAAAAGTTCTCATCACAAGAATAAAATGGTAACCATGTATGGTGATGCTTGTTAACCTACAACATTTGATATATTCTTTTACGCATACTCACTGAACTGTTCTCTATTAAAATTTTTTCTAATTAAAGTATTTGTCTACTTCACTAGAAATAACTCCAAGTTAAATACTAGCCATGCTTTCACTAAATTCCTTCTTTTGGGAAGTTTCAAGGTGCAGTTAGTTCTTAGAGTACCAGAAACTTACTAGAAATTCAAATTCCCTGACATGCCACATATGGGAGGCAACTGATCGATGTTTCTCTCTCTCTCCTACTTCCTTTCTCTAAACATATCCTTAGGTGAGGATTAAAAACAACACCACCACAACAAAATACAGAGCACATCCCCAGTGGGAGGCATGCAGGAGGCAGCTGATCAATGATGTTTCTCTCTCATTGATGTTTCCAGATCTGTATCCCTCTCAGAAAAAAAAAAATCAATAAAAATATATTTTTTAAAAAAACAATTTTATCTACTAAACTATAAAAATGATACTGCTGGCACTGTCAATAGTAGGCACTCTTTCAAAGATAGAAGAATGTATTTTATACCATTACTAGAGGCCCAATGCATGAAATTCGTGCACTGGGGGGGGGGGGGGGCCGCGATCCCTCAGCCTGGCCTACATCTTCTTGCAGTCCAGAAGCCCTCTGGGGATGTCCAACTGCAACAGGGAGTGGACCTAAGCCTGCAGTTGGACATCCTTAGCACTGCTGCAGAGGCAGGAGAGACTCCCGCCACCACAGCTGCACTCGCCAGCCATCAGCCCGGCTTCTGGCTGAACAATGTTCCCCCTGTGGGAGTGCACTGACCACTAGGGGGCAGCTCCTGAGTTAAGTGTCTTCCTCCTGTTAGTCAGTGCCCATCATAGCAACTGGTTGAGTGGCCTTAGTATATCATTAGTATATTATGCTTTGATTGGCTGAACAAACAACCAGACACTTAGCATATTGGGCTTTTATTATATAGGATGATTTTTCTCTTCAATTGCTTTACAATTGCAAAGACTGATACACTATTTCCCAGTTGTAGAAAACTGAAAAGCAAAGTGGAGCCACTATAGACGGTAGCATTCCAAAGTATTCATGGGAGGATATCCCCAGCTCCTGCCCACCCTCACTCTGGATCAAAGGTTAAGGGTGAGGACAACCAGCCTTAGAACTGACATCATGTGGGTATGTCAGGATAATGGTCAAGCCAGACCATGGAGCAGGGGCCAAGAGCATAAGAGCTGCCCACCATGGAACAGCAATGGCCACAAGGGTTAGTCTGGGCTCAGTACAACAGAACCACAGGGAAAGGTATGATTAAAATGAGTCAGAGTCTGGGAAGCCATGGGAAAACTGCATGGTGGCTTGCCAGTTCCCTAATAGCCTAAGAGCACATAAATTCACTTCTAACTGAACCCTTAACTAAGGGAAGTAAAGTGTCTGGTGTAAATAATGCAATCAACACAGCAGCACTGCTTTGAGAACAAGCTTTCACTCTCTGAGATATGCTCAGAAATATAGATCAGAGTCAACATTCTGTGAATAAACCAGAAACCATACTGCTCATAACACACGTTTTAAATGGATGAAAACAGGACTTGAAATACAAAGTTCAGAAAGCACATTAATAAAAGTGGAAAATACTAGAGTATAATACACATTTATATTGTAACTAGAGGCCCGGTGCACAAAAATCTGTGCACTCGGGGATGGGGGGTCTCCTCAGCCTGGCCTATGGCCTCTCACCGTCTGGGACCCTTCAGGGGATGTTCACCTGCTCGCTTTGATCCACTCCCCAGGAAATCAGGCCTAAGCTGGCAGTCAGACATCACTCTGGCAGCCCAGGAGCCCTCGGGGGATGTCCACTTGCCAGTGGGGAGCAGGCCTAAGCTGCAGTCAGACATCCTTAGTGCTGCTGAGAAGGTGGGAGAGGCTCCCACCACCACCGCTGTGTTGGCAGCCGTCAGCCTGGCTTGTGGCTGGGCAGAGATCTCCCATGGGAGTGCACTGACCACCTGCATTGAACATCTGCCCCCTGGTGGTCAGTGTGTCTCATAGTGACCAGTCATTCCCAGTCATCTTGCTGTTAGGGTCAATTTGCATATTAACCTTTGATTATATAGGGCAGAGGCCTGGTGCACAGGTAGGGGATCAGATAGTTTGCCCTGAAGGGTGTCCTGCTGGGGTGCCTGGCCAGCCTGGGTGAGAGGCTGATGGCTGTATGCAGGGTGGTCACAGCCCCCAGGGGGGACCCTCACCCCATGGGAGTGTGGCCAGCCTGGGTGAGGGGCTCAGGGCCATTATCAGACTGGCCACAGCCCCTTCAGGGTGGGAGTCTATACTGGGATGCCTGGCCAGCCTGTGTGAGGGGCTGAGGGCCGTTACCAGGCTAGCCATGGCTGCAGGCTGAAAGCAGCTATCTGGGATTTATTTAACTTCTATAATGGAAACTTTGTTGACTTGGTCCCGCTCAAAGCTGCTGGCTGGAAGCAGTTATCTTGGTTTTACTTACCTTCTGTAATTGAAACTTTGTTGCCTTGAGTGGAGCTCAGGGCTTGCAGAGCAGGTGGGAATCTTGGTTTCCTCCATTGCCAGGGCAACGCAAGCCTCCTGCCTCACTACAGCTCCCTGGCTGCTGTCATCTTTGTGACGGAGTGAGGGTTAATTTGCATATTACACTTTTGCCTAGGCAGGAGACCCCCAAGTCTCTCTGATCGCTGACTTCACAGAGCCCAGGCCTCTGTGATCACTGGCCTTGATCCTGCCCCCTGCCATCGCCAGCTCTGCCCTTGCCCCACTGCAGCCTCTGGCCAAGGCTACAGGCCTGGGCAGGGGACCCCCAGACCCCTGCTTTGCCAACTCCACCAGTGCCCAGACCCCTGCGATCACAGGCTTCAACCCTGACCCTCTGATCACTGGCTCTGCGGAGCCCAGGCCCCTACGATCTCTGGCCTTGCCCCTGCCCAGGCCTGAGGCCTCTGGCCCAGGCCTTATCCCTGGGTAGAGCACCATCATACCCCTCCGATCACCGGCTCTGCCCCTGCCCCCTCCAATCATCGGCTCTGCCCTTGCCCATTTCTGAGGCCTCTGGCGAAGGCCTCTGGCCTGGACAGGGGACCCCCATTCTCCCCCGCCACCTGCCTGGCTAACAGGCCTCACCATTTCAGTGTCGGGGTTGAGCCAGACTGGGTGCCACCATCTTGTGGCTATGGGGGAAGCCATCTTTGTGATGGAGTGATGCCTAATTTGCATATTACTCTTTTATTAGATAGGATATATAATGCTTCCAGCACTAGGAGGACTCCAGATACACTGTACCAGGGGCATGGCTAATGGAAATAACATTTACTAAGCACCTACTATGTGCCAGGCTTTGATACTATTTTATTTAATCCTTACAACTCTAGAATTGTTAGTCTCTCTTAAAGATAAGAAAACAGGCTCAAGGGGAAAATGTAATGAGACTAAACCACAGTCAATTAGTAACATATTTGGAGCTTAACACATTTTTTGCGGGAAATGAGTAAAATCGGATCCACCAGGGAGACTGTCAATGGACATGAGGGAACATACATTGGAACCTCTAGTTGGAACCGGCAAAAATAAAAATGTTTTACGTCGTTGTCGTGTGTGTGCCGCTCATAAACTATGCAGTGAAACGCGGTACATGTGCAAGTTTTGTAATGTACCCCTCCCTGCACAAAGGAAAGTGTTTCGAACACTACTACACAGTGGCGAAAAAATGCCCACTTACAAAGTGTTAAAACCAGGATTTTCTGGCTTCAAAACCTGTATATTTCCACTAACCTCACTGTAAAGATGTGAAACCCTCAATGGGACCAGGGCTTGAACATTTATGAAAGAACACTAAGAATTAGTGATGATCATCTTTTAGAAAGTGAGAGGTTAGTTAGTATAGAGGTTACTCAAAATGTCAATGCAATACACACAAACATGATTCTTGTCATATTCCTGGCAAGGGTAGGGGGTACTGATAACAAATATACCCACACATACTTAGATAAGTTAATCAGCTAAAATAATTTAAAGATAAGGCGCAGAGTACTACCCCTTCCAGAAAGGAAGGAATTGCTCCTTAATGATATAGTCTGAACACCACATTAGCACCATTCACTTTAGGCCTTTGTCACCCAAAAACTTTCAGAAAACAAAACTACTACTGAACACTTCTATTTAGACTAAACTAAAAGTGATTTTATTTACTATTTTACACAATTTATAAGTTTCTATTTAAAAGACTAAATAACCAGTTTGGTTGTTTTACTAAATGTCATACTAGATGATATATGTATATGACATGTTATTTCAAGATAGTTAGATTGTCATTGTGCCCCCGAGAGTAGACAAGGGGGAAATTCTGTTCTCCAAATGCTGTGCCCTGAGTTGTGTTCTCACCCAAAATTAACAAATCCACCAGTACCAATCTCCTCTTTTATCAACTTTACTGAGGTACTAGAGGCCCAGTGCACAAAAATTTGTGCACTCGGGCGGGGAGGGAGGGGACATCCTTTAGCCTGGCCTGTGCCCTCTCGCAGTCTGGAAACCCTCGGGGGATGTCCACCTGCTGGCTTAGGCCCTTTCCCTGGGCAATCAGGCCTCAGCTGGCAATCAGACATTCCTCTAGCAGCTCAGGAGCCCTTGGGGAGATGTCCACTTGCCAGTAGGGAGCAGGCCTAAGCTGCAGTTGGACATCCTTAGCACTGCTGAGGCTCCCCCCACCACCACCACTGTACTGGCAGCCATCAGCCAGGTTTGTGGCTGAGCAGAGCTCCCCTGTGGGAGTGCACTGACCACCAGGAGCAGCTCCTGCACTGATCATCTGCCCTCTGGTGGTCAGTGTGTGTCATAGTGACAATTCATTCCCAGTCGTTCTGCTGTTAGGGTCAATTTGCATATTACCTTTTTATTATATAGGATAATTCAGTCATTGAGGTGTATAATTTAATAAATTTTGAGACAACTATCCTTTCTCATTTTTAGATTAGTTTGCATTTTCTAGAATTTTCATAACTACAGTCACATAGTATGTACTCAAATTTTGAGGCTGGCTTCTTTCACTAAGCTTAATTGGCAACTCACCCAAGTGTATCAGTAGCTGGTTCTTTATATTG
Source organism: Murina feae (assembly GCA_004026665.1). NCBI lineage: Eukaryota > Metazoa > Chordata > Mammalia > Chiroptera > Vespertilionidae > Murina > Murina feae. The sequence continues at coordinate 60,106 of PVJC01003485.1, forward strand.
CGGAGTAGTATTTCATTGTATAGATATACTACTTTTTGTTAACCCATTCTCTTATTCATGAGTATATGGATGCTTACAATTTTGACTATGATAAATAAAACTGCTGTAAAAAAAAAAAATAATGTACAGCCCTGACCGGTTTGGCTCAGTGGATAAAGCGTCAGTCTGCGGACTCAAGGGTCCCAGGTTCGATTCCGGTCAAGGGCGTGTACCTTGGTTGCGGGCACATCCCCATTGGGGAGTGTGCAGGAGGCAGCTGATGGATGTTTCTCTCTTATCGATGTTTCTAACTCTCTATCCCTCTCTCTTCCTCTCTGTGAAAAATCAATAAAGTATATTTAAAAAATAATAATAATGTACAAATCTTTGTGTGGACATATGTTTGTAATTATGTTGCAAAAATATCCAGGAGTAGATTGGCTGAGCTGTATGATGGATATATGTTTAACTTTTAAAGATACTACTAAACAGTTTTTCAAAAAATTCGCATCAGCATTTGTTGCTCTACATCCTCAACAACTGGTATGACCATTACTTCCCAATTTACACATTCTAATGAGCATATAGTTGTATCTCATTAAGGTTTTAACTTAAATTTTCCCGATCATCAAAGCTACTCAGCACCTTTTCATGTATTTATGGTCATTCATATATCTTCTGTTGTGATGTGTCCAATCAAATCTTTTGGCATTTTTATTTGGTTGTCTTATTTTGTTATAACAGTATATTATATATTTTTTCTGGATACAAGTTCTGTTTCATATAAATATATGGCAAATGTTTCTTCTAGACTGCGACTTGCCTTTTCATTTTCCTAACATCTTCCAAAAAACAAAAATTCTTTTTTTTTCTTTTAAAGTTTACTAGTTTTATTTTATTTATTTATTTATTTATTTATTTATTTATTTATTTATTTATTTTAATGCTTAAAGTATTACAACAAATGATAGATAAGTATTACAACAAATGAAACTCAACTTTCCAAGGTTGGTTTGTTTCTTTTGGGTGGGGGGGGTGGTACAATTTTTGTCCTATCAAAATAATCTTTGCCTACCTCAAGGTCACTGACAAGTATTTAGTCTAGATTGAGGGAGGTAGAATGCTTGTGTGTTAGACGGGAGAGGATAGGGGGTGGCGGGAGGGGGGCGGTACCAGGAAGGGTATCTCAAACAAACAAAAACTGACATACCATGGTATTGCGAGTTTCACAGTTCTGCTAAAGAAACAAGGTATAGAATCTTGATAGATGCATTTTAAACTAAACAAATATAAAAAAAAACAACTTTTAACTTCAGAAAAATCTCAAAAGATGAGAATGGGCAAAAACATAATTATTAAATGCACCATACCTCAACTTTTGTAGCTAGTCTCCAAATTTGGCCCTCAATACCAACTGTTAGTTATACTACTTCCTCAGTGACTCACTCTCTCACTGTCCATAAAGATAAATTCAAAACTCCTGTTCAGTCAAGTCTATTAACTAAATATTAAAAAAATGATGATGTTTTTAAAGTGCCCACTGAATTATCGCACTGTGTCCTAAGTTGGTAACTGGCTGACCTGAACTTGTTGTTTCTTTTTTTCAAGCTTATCTATCGGTGGCAGGAAGTAACAAACAACCATTCCACAGCCCCCGTAAACATCATTTGCCCCATATGTCATGGAATTCAGAGATACTGTGTGGCTAATACTTTCCCTTCTAGCTATACACTATTCTAATCCACCACAGGTAGGCTCAGCAATGCAATGTGTAACAAGCAGGAGCTATCACCACTCCACTTGTATGTAGTCCCTGTTGCTATTCTCTCCAATAAGTGATTCTATTGCAGAATCTCAACCTTAGAATCAGCTTCCTGGCATGAACTCTCTTAGGCCAGGTCACCCAATGTTTCAGACCCCAGTTCAGTTTCTGAGCTGAAAATTCATGCAAAAGTGGTTTAAGAAGTATTACAGAAGATAATGACATAAGATCCTGAACTCACCTACTCCCATGGACACACCAGATCTATAGCTACATACAAAACAATTTCTTCCAGGGGGAAAAAAAACACACAAAACAACAAAAACAAAAATACAGCTGAGCAACTCCTACACATCAGGTGAACAAGAAAAAGCTCCACTTAGAAACAGGTAAGAGAGGCTGAGACACAATCTCTCCATAAACTCCAACCCCAGTGCCGCGACCCATAGTCAGGAAGCAACCTTCTCCCTGAGGAGTAAAGGGTTTGAACCCCACATGGGGCACCCCAACTTTTAAAACCTGCACCTCAGAGACAAGCCTCCAAAATATCTAGCTTTGCAAGTCAACAGGGCTAGTTTCTATGACACACACAGGCCACAGCAAACTGAGGACCAGCTCTTACCCAGCCCAGTGTCCAGCAAAGAGGAAGTCGACTGAAAAGTGCCCAGAATTTCTGTGAAAGAGGCTTACCTGCTTGTCTTAAAGGGTCATTCTGAAGGGCAGCCATCTAGTTTAATACATATATAGAGGGCTGATGAAATGCTCTCCAAGACAGAAGCTGGCTGGCGCCATCCTTTACTCTTCCTCCGCCTCACTCAAGCTCCCTGGTATCTCCCGGAGAGGAGCTTATATCCCGACCTGAGTCCCATTTTTGTGGCTACTAAACAACACACACCTCTAGATCATCTGGCTCTGGTGGCCGCAAAGCTAAAGCGCACGGGTCCTGCAGAATGGTAACAAATGAAAGATTTCTTAACCAAACAAAACTGGCAGGACACAGCAAGAGGCAAGACTAAGTTCCAAATCTTTCTGTGAAAGAGGCCTACTGGCTCGTCTTCATAGCCGTGTCCTGAGGGGCAGGTTTCTAATTAAACACACATCTAAGGGCTGACTGGAAACTCTCCAGAGATCCTGGAGGACCGGTGCCAGCTTCGAGCTCTGCCTCTGCTGCACTGCAAAGCATGAGTGTATCTCCCAGAGAGGAGGTTGTACACACATCTGGTGCCCTGGTTCTTGTGGCTGCTGCCCTAGGGACACTGCCGATCGCCTAGCACAGTAATCTGCAGAATCTGTATTCATGGTCGGATCCCACGACACTAACAAATGGAGAGACAGTTCTTGGCTGATTACCACACTGTGCACAGTATAGACAGCAGGCTGAAACACATCCGACTTCCTGTGAAAAAGGCCTATTTGCTTGTCCTAGAGCTTTGGGCAGAGGGGCAGGCTTCTGGTTTGGCATACATGGAGGGGGCCTCTTGAGTTCCTCTCCAGGGATGGAGGCTGGTCACTGCCATCTTTGCTCTTACCCTCTACCTGGTTCCAGGTTGGCAGTATCTCCCAGAAAAAAAGCTTCTACACTCATCTTGTGTTTGCTGTTTGGGGACACCAAGGAGATGACGGCCATGTTTCACTGCCCTCAGGTCTTTTATCTTCTAAGCACTTATGTTTTCTTTTAAATATACTAGACATTTAACTTCAACCAAAAATGCAATCTACATGTAAACAAATGAATTACCGTTTAACACATCCCCCATTTTCCTTTAAATAGAGAAAGAAAAGTGCTAAATATTGCCTCATAGCCTATTTGGCCATAGGTGTCCTACCTACGGTTTTAAAAACAGTCTTCAACTTGATGTTCTGAGATCCTTTCTTGAACTAGAACTCATTCTATTAGAGAAGTCCCACTGATATTGTCCACAGTCTCTAAAAGGTGAGGATGGTAACCAGGCTGAAGGCAACTGGGAAGAGACTTAAGCAAACTGAGGACCATTAAAAAATTGTGCAGAGGCAAATCTTATCAACAAAATACCAGTTCCTTCAATTAAAGCTAGATGAATGCCACCTATCACAGCTGACCCAACCATAGCCACTGGTCCACTTCCTGCTGCCAGGATGGCTCCTGTTAAGGTTCCACTCTTAATGGAGTTTCAGGGTCCTCCTTCCTCCCAACTTGAAACATACTGCAGCCGATCATGAAAAACTGACCTCCCTGAACTGCAAAGCTTCCTCCCAACTTCAGAGCCCTGGTTTTAAGAGCTGTCAAACTCCCTCGTAGTCTGTGGTTCACTCCCACTGGAGAATTGTGAACACCTTTGACTGCTTGAAAGATGCCATCACCTATGGTACCCATCATAAAGACCCCATCACAGTCATCCATAATTCACCAGGGCAGGGCTCTTGCACGTACCTCTCCATCTTGACTTCTGAGACAATCTTAAAAGTAGCAAGAGCAAAATCAACTATTTTCCATGCAAGAGAACCCCAATACAACTCAAAGCACATTTCTCAGCAGAAATTCTGCAGATCAGAAAGGAGATGGCAAGACGTATTCAAAGTACTGAAAGAAAAAAATTTTCCAAACTCAACTGGGCAAAGTTTGCTTCAAAATTAAGTGAGAGATAAAGAATTTTTTGGACAGGCAAAAGCATCACCAGTACACAGATATTTCTTGAGAATTTAAATAAATTCTAAAGAAATTTTTAAGAAATTTTAAATTTCTTTAAGGAAACAAAAGGAGGCTAATTAGTAACAGGAAAACAGAGAATAAATCTCATTGGTAAAAGTAAATACAGTATACAATTCACAATAATTAGGTAAATTATTCACTTATATAGCTAGTATGAAGATTAAAAGATAAATAACTACAATAATTTTTAAGGGATACACAAGATAAAATTATGTAAATAGTGACATCAAAAACTTAAAATGTGGAATTAAGAATATAGACTCTGCCCAGCCAGTGTGGTTCAGTGGTTGAGCATCAACCTATGAACTAGGAGGTCAAGGTTCCATTCCAAGTCAGGGCATATGCCCAGGTTGCAGGCTCGATCCCAAGTAAGGGGCATGCAGGATGCATCTGATCAATGATTCTCTCTTATCACTGATGTTTCTCTCTCTTTCCAGCTCCCTTCCCCTCTTAAATCAATAATCTAATCTAATAAAAGAGTAATATGCAAATTGACCCTCACTCTGTTACACCCACAAGCCACATGCACCAACCAATCAGGAGCAAATATGCAAATTAACCCAACAAAGATGGCGGAGGCCAGAGCCAGGATACTGGCGTTGCAGCCACAGCTACCACGCAAGAATTCCAGCTCTGGCCACTCCAGGCCTGTTGGAGACTCAGAAGGCAGGGGACACAGAGAAGTCCAGCCCCAGTGCCTGAGGCTAGCTTCAGCCTGGGAGTTGAAGAAGTCGCCTGTCCGTGATCACAGGCATAGGGAGAAGCCTCCTGTTAGTGATTGCAGGCGGCTTCTCCCCCGAGACTGCGATCTGGGACAGGCGGTTTCTCCCTGTGCCTGCAATCACAGACAAGTTCGGGCCTAAGCCAGAAGGTGCACATCCCCCCAAGGGGTCACTGCGAGAGGGCACAGGCCAGGCTGAGGGACCCCCGCACCCCCCCCCAGTGCACAAATTTTTGTGCACTGGGCCCCTAGTAATATATATTTTAAAAAAGAATATAGAGCTTTAAAATACATTCAATTTAAGTTATCAACTTAAAACAGATTATTTTAAATATAAATTGCTTTACATAGCTTCATGGTAACCACAAAGTAAACACCTATAGCAGCTACACAAAAGATAAAGGAATCTAAACATAACACTACAAAAAAATTATCAAATCATAACAAATGAGGTTAGGGGGGAAAATTACAAAACAGCCAGAACACAAACAAGAAAACAGCAGTAAGTACATACCAATCAATAATTATTTAAACATAAGTGACCTAAATTTTCCAAAACACATAACAAAACATGGAGCTCATAGATTCAGAAAAGAGATTGGTGCTTGCCAGAGGAAAGCAGTAAGTGGTGGGGGAAATGGGTGAAGGGGGTCCAAAGGTACAAACGTCCAGTTATAAAATAATTACTTCCTGGGGATGCAATATACCTCCTGTGACTATAGTTAACAATAATGTACCAATTTCTGAAAACTGCTAAAAAAATTATTAAAAGTTGTCATCACAAGAAAAAAAATTTTTGTAACTATGGGTGGTGATGCATATTCAGTAGACTTACTATATGATCATTTCCCAATATATACAAGTACTGTACTATGTGGAACACCTGAAACTAATAGAATGTTGTATATGCCATTACATCTCTAAAAAAACCACGAAGTACTTTAAAGACAGAATTAACAAATTTGTGAAATATGTGTATGCTCAAAACTACAAAAAGTTGCTTAAAGATCACACCAAATAAAGACAGAGGAATTTTTCATGAAGAGCGTACAATATAGTCAAAAATGAAAGTAATATAAAAGAAACTTAAAAATTATTAAATACTTTTAGTATGTTTTTCAAGATAGGGCAGTAGTATGATGTTTCAATTTGCATAAATTTCCATTTTGAAAACCTGAAAAAATGTTTCAGCAACGTAAGGCAAAACCTGTATATCCAGAATAGATTTCTCCCTTTATTCTATGTGAGAGACACATATAAATTCAATGACTTTCTCCTATTAATGCCCCCCAAGTGATTTATAACATACTAGAGGCCTGGTGAACAAAAATTTGTGCACTTGGGTGGTGGGGGGGTCCCTCAACCCGGCCTGCCCCCTCTCTCAGTCTGGGACTCCTCGAGGGATGTCCACCTGCTGGCGTGCCTGGCCAGCCTGGGTGAGGGGCTGATGGCTGTTTCAGGCTGCCCATACCCTAAGGTGACCAGACATCCTGCTTTTGGCAGGACAGTCCTGATTTTTAACAATTTGTCCCGCATCCCACGGCATTTTTAAAAAGTCCCGATTACTCTTTGTAATATTTTAAGTAATAATAATTTTTTTAAAAAGAACCCCCCTCCCCCTGTCAACGGTTGTACCACTTTAAATCTGGTCACCTTACCATAGCCACTTCAGGGTTCAGATCCCTACTGGGGTGACTGGCTGAGGGCAGATATTTGGGATTTATTTAACTTCTATAATTGAAACTTTGTAGCCTTGAGTACAGCTCAAGGCCCACAGGGCCCTGGCTTCCTCCATTGCCCAGGGCAACTCCAGGCCATCTTAGTTTAATTTGCATATTTGCTCTTGATTGGTTGGTGGGCGTGGCTTGTGAGCATGGCTTGTGAGTGTAATAGAGGGTCAATTTGCATATTACTCTTTTATTAGATAATTCTGTCTCTAGAAAGCAGTTAAAAACTGTCTCATAAATTGAATATGAATAAAAAGTATCAACAGGAGCACAAATTTTAAAGCCTTCCATGCAAAAAATTTAATGCATTGTCTTTAAGCACAAATCTTTTTTTTAAAAGTGCAAAACACAAGTTGGATTATGGGCACATAATTGTCACACAGCAGCTAAGACTTCTTATGACTTCTTAAGAATTCAATGAAGTTCTTGAACCACTGAACATAAGCAACAACTGGCAACTTATTTCAGCAAGTACAAAATTACAAATTCTATTCAGTTAGCGGAAGTGGGTGGAAAATTCACCTGGAGTGGAATAGTGAAAGCTCATTTAACCAATTTCAAAATTTATCCCCATATTACACCAGCAGCTTGATATGGGCTGGGGGACAGAGTGGACTGGTTAAAAGGCTTATATTTCTTAAAGTGTAAATATACACTTAAAGTTTAAACCTATCTGTAGCCTACATCTTAATGTCATCAGTTCCATGAAATGCGTTGCTTTCTTCCTCGTCACCAGTCAAATCAGCTCCTTTGATAATTTCAGAACATGAGGTGTCTGAAGAAGGGAACTCAGCCTGAGAGGATGTCAAAATGAAGAAGTGCAGGCAGCCAAGGGCCTGCAGGCGAGGCAGCGTTAGAAAATGGCCTGCTCTGCCTGGTTGCCCCAACTACCCTCCCCCGCTGGCCATCTTGTGGCCATCTTGTGACCACATGAGGACAGCCATCTTGTGTGAGGGTGTGATGGTTAATTTGGATACTACCTCTTTATTAGATAGAATTATAAAAAAAAAAAAAAAAATGGCCTGCTCTGTCTGCATAAACTCTCCTGGCTTAGAGGCATCAGCTACCACATTTGAAACCATCTTTAATGTTGCATTTCCTATATGTGCCTGGAATTGTTAGTGCCTGATAAATTCTCTAAGTTACCATGCTTCCATTTAGTAGACAATTTGATTAATAATCTAATTTCATTCACACTTTACAGACATTCTCACATCCTAAAAGGACTCCTGTATATAAAGGTTATTTCAAAGATAAATTCTAAAGAAATGTTTAAGGAATCAGCAAAATTAATTTAAAATATAGATTTGCCTTTATTACTTTTCATTTTATTTATATTTCTTTGTATTACTTTGTATTTACTATATCCTATGTTTTTGCACTGACTCACAATGTAAAATTATGTATGTTTACATAAAATAATGTTCAGCTCCAATAAAACCATAAAAGGATTACTTTAATTTAAAGTGTAGTAAATAGACATTTAACCCAGTGGCAGATGCAGCTCCGCGGAGGCCTGGAGAAGGGCGCGCGCCGGCGGAGGCCTGGCCATGGTGCGGAGGCTGTCCGGGGAGCAGGGCATCACCCTGTGCGGCAGCGCCAACATCCTGGCCAAGTTCCCCTCATTTGGCAACTACAGCATTTTGTATCAGCGCGGCATTTACCCGCCGGAGACCTTCAGTCACGTGCAGAAGTACCGGCTCACCTGCTGGTCACCACCGACCCCGCGAACTACCTGAACGACCTGAGCGCGGTGGTGGAGCAGGTGAAAGCAGTACTGGCCTGCTATCCCCGGTCTTCCTTTTGGAGTACTGGCTGTACAAGGACTCCATGCAGAAGCTGGTGGTGGTCATCCTGCATGGTGAAGGCGGGGAGGTGCTGGAGAGGTGGCAGTTTGACATCGAGTGTGACAATACGGCCAGAGATGACAGCGCATCCAGGGAGAAGTCTCAGAAAGCCATCCAGGATGAGACCCACTCGGTCATCACACAGATCACAGCCATGGTGACCTTCCTGCGGCAGCTGGAAGCTTCCTGTTCATTTGACCTGCTGATCTACACAAAGACTTGGTTGTACCTGAGAAGTGGGAAGAGTCCAGACCGCAGCTCACTGCCAATTCTGAGTAGGTCCACCGGTGCTCCTTCAGGACGACCATCCACAAGGTGAACAGCATGGTGGCCTACAAGATCCCCGTCAACTACTGAAGGAGCCGGGGACAGAATGGAATCCCACACGTGTGTCCTGAGGCCAAGACAACTGCAGTTCTTGTTTTGTTTCACTGATACTTTTGAGGTGGGGAAACAGCATTGTACTTCTCTGCACTGTGTGTATTGTCCATTTGTGTGTGCCTGTTTGACTTTCCATGGGGTTGACACTGTTCGAAGGGAACCAGCAGATCACTCAGCACTGGAATGTCACCTCCTTTGAAGGTGGAAACTGGAGATGGGAAACTTTTGCTATTCAGCTAAATGCCTTTCTAAATCAGAACTTTCGGTCAAGTAGCCAGACTCTGAGTCTAGGTGAATATGGAACAGCAAAAGAATTCCGAATATCAGAATCTTTTAGTTCCAAAGTAACTGATCAGCCACAGTCACAGTATTCCTAGCAGATCCTTTTGCCATTATTTCATTTGTATAGTTTCCCCCAATTACCTGACTTTAATGTATATAACTTATACTTAAAAATCTGTCGCTATTTCTCCTGTTTGAAGAACTCTTAATGTCTTTTTGTGTTTCATAAAATCAAGCTTTAAATGACTGGAAAAATAAATAAAGTGTAGTAAATATTTGAAACATTTTAAGTAATAAAAATGACCATGAATCCTGTGACATTAAAATATCACACTATTCCCCACAAAATAGTTCAATTAAAAAGAGATGTTTCCTGATATTTTACATAGAATTCGTGTCTTTACCTCTAGTCTCAAATATTTTCTTTTAAAACTAATGCTTTTGTTCTTTGTAAGATATCTAATCCATTGTTAGTGCATATTTATCTTTTATGATTGTTTGTAATTGTTTGCTAACTAAAATTTTAGGATAAAAATCATATTCAAAATACTCTTAATTTTTAAAA
>PVJC01003486.1:0-70057 GCA_004026665.1 Murina feae
ATCCCTAGAGGGTATCCTGACCAACCCGCGCATGATTATCCCTGTTAATCAGTGGGTATACCATTCAAGGGAGGTGATGGTGTTGGTGTATAGTTTATGATTTTAGAGAGACATAGAGCAACTGAATTCATTTTAAACATTTAATTCCTTAAGCTGCAGGCAATGACAATTGATAGTGGGGAAAATGGCTTGTTAGATCCCAGGAAAGACAAGGGAAGGATAGAGATTTAAACATTTGTCCTTTACTAAAAGGATAATCCAACAGAGAGCTGGCTCTGATTATTCTTTCTCTGTGGGACTCACTACAGGAATGATATCCAGGGCAGGGATGGCAAATGCAAAACAGTGAGGTGCTACCTGCTGCTCCTGCTCTCATGGCAGATATTGCTAATAGACACATCATTCTTTCCCTCTGAGTCTAAATATGGCCTCACAATCCGTCTTAACAATGTGCTCCAGAGAGCCACAACCAATTGCCAACTCTTAGTAATTGAGATATAACCTGTTTGTCCTCCCTGCTCTGAGGGATAATTGGAGAGAAAACCCTATAGGAGGCTTGATAAATCTGGTTGGCAAAAGTCAGGCCAAGTTCCTCATAGCCCCATCTTGAACAGTATCACTGACCTGGTTGGACCAAGACTCTTCTTTCCACAGGCTTTGCAGAGGTGGCAACAGCAACATCATGGAGTATCCTGTCTTTTTCACAACTTTCCTTCAAATATCAGCTTTGTAGAGGGTATTGGGCAACAAACCGTGGTAGGCTTCCTCATTCTTGTTCTTGCCTAAATGACCTTCAGCAAGACCTTTCCCCAAAACAGAGGTCCTGGAGATGGAATATGACTGCTGGATGTCAATACCTCCCAGGCATGCTTCCTTTATCCATCAGCCCAGGCCTCCTGGAGTCTTGGAATGGAATGTGGTGCAGGAAGAAAGTGATGCAGAAACTCTTCTCTAGACCACTCACTCCCATACATTCAGATATTTTAAAACTTTTCCTTCTCAATCACGTCCTTATGCTTTCATGAAAAAGAGATGCATTTGTCCATATCCAGCCAAAGATATTTCCCTATGCCCTTTGCTATTGCATTAAGTATTTTGTTTCCAGACAAATGTCAATCTACCCTTTTAGGGTGTTGTTTCATATTCTCAAAGACAGCCCTTTTCGAGTAACTGGGGAAAATGAGCCCTTTGAGCCAACCGAGAAGCAGCTGCCAATCTCAGAGTTGAAAGGGGAATGGGAACAGAAGCAGCAGCTTTGTTTGACCTAAGCTGTGAACAAAGAATATTTTCCTCCCCTGACCTATTTTCTGTCGACATCCACTATGACTTACTTATGGAGATGGGCTAATTAGAGCAGCAGAGGGCGCTACAAGGTCAAAAACAAAGCTGCCCACCTCAGAAGAAATTGGGAGAAAAGTCCCTTTTATCGGTGAGAATAGTAATCAAGATCCAGTGGGACAAAAGTAGCCCTGTTTACAAAATCCCTTGGACCCTGCCAGGTTCAAGGGCTCCCTCTTGAGTGGTGATTTTTGAATATTGAGAGGCAGTCCAGGGCACGTACTGCTTTGAGGAGCTGCTCAGGCTTCAGATGTCAGTAGGTTTAAAGGAGATGTGGTAGAGAAATGCAAGGGCAGGAAGTCTGTAATAGATCATTCAATTATGAGAGGCTTTTTTTTTCTTCCCCCTTTTATTGAATTTACTTAATGGGGTGAAACTGGTTAACAAAAGTATACAGGTTTCAGTTGCGCAACTCTACAACACATCACCTGTATGCTGTATTGTGTGTTCATCACCCCAAGTCAAGTCTCCATCACCATTTATCCCCCTGATATCCTTCTCACCTCTCTCCACCCTCCCCGCCCCCAGCATTGAGAGTCCTTCTTACCCTGAAACTTTGGGGGCCACTTGTTCATACATTGTGGTCTCTCATGAACAAGCTGCGCAACTTTTGGAAGACATAGAACAGTGGCTACAAGGAGCGTTTCTCTTGCTCCCGATGCTCTGAGGGATTTGGGAAGAGCACAGCTGGCTCAGGTCTTGGGGGAGCACAGAGCGCTATGACACGCTTGCAGCACTGACAGAAAATTAAAGACGTGCTTCACCCCCCCCCCCCATTGATCAACATGTCTTTTGTCAGATCTCTCAACTTTACTTTTCAGATTCACTCAGTATCTTTTCTCTGAACATCTTTGATGAGAGTAAAACTCTCAGGAACTATATTCATCAATCTATTTAATAAAAAAAACAGCAACGGCAATGCCTAACATTTCTAGATTATTTGCTGTTGCATTGTGTTATTTCATTTAATTTTCCAACAGCCCTGTTAGAAAGCTATAATTATTATCTCCATTTTACAGACGTAGAAATTGAGGCTCAGAAGAATTAGGTCACATATGATGTTGCACAGAAAGTAAATGCTAAGGCTGATCTAACACAGATAGTCTAGCTTTAGAACCCAACTTTTTTTTTCAATTAAAATTACATTTTTAATTCTTCCAGCTTTACTGAGATGCAATCGACACATTACAATGTATAATTTTAATGTGCACTATGGGTTGATTTGATGCACTTATATGTTGAAAAGTGATTAGATGGCACCTCTATCATGTCAGATAATCACCACGTCTTTTTTGCGGTGTGAACATTTAGGATCTCCCCTCTTAACAACTTTCCAGCATATAATACAGAATTATTAACTATAATCATCAGACTACACACTAGATCCCCAGAACTTGTTAATCATATAACTGGAACTTTTGTAGTCATTTGACCAAAATCTCCCCATTCCCTTCACATCCCCCAACCCCAGTCCCTGGCAACCACCAATCTAATCTGTTTCTACGACAGAACCTGACTCCTTGCCATGATTCTGAGCTGCTGTTCTGAGAGGTGCCCGATGTGTTGGGAGGACACCGTGTGGGGAGAGTTATGCTTCTGCCACCTGAAGGAGGTCTCAGTGTCTGAACCTTCCATGTGGAGCATTAGGGGAGGGTGTGTCCTTCTTTGTTTTTTAAAAATTTATTTATTGGTTAAGGTATTACAAATGTGTCCTCATCCCCCAATAACCCCCAACCCCCCCTCCCCCACTCATGCTCTCATCCCCCTGTTGTCTGAGTCCATTGGTTTGGCTTATATGCATGCATACGAGTCCTTTGGTTGATCTCTCCCCCTTACCCCCACCCTCCCCTACTTTCCCTCTGGTGTGTCCTTCTTTGTAAGGGTATCTGGATCCCTCTTCTTCATTCTCAGATGTAGTCAGATGTAATTGAGGTGGGACAGTCAAAAGAGGAATGGCAGTTTAATTTGAAAACTGTTACCACCCAGATTAGGCAGGAACACTTGGCTTTCTTATAAATATCAAGGCTGGGCAATACCTTTAGAATACGGACAGTCACTAGGAGCCTGGGTGGGGACTGGCAGAGTCCCTGGGTGTCAGAGACCTGGAAGTTCTAAATAGCCTTTGCCAGCAGAAGGCTGGGTCCCTATGGAGGGGACCCCTGCCTGCAGGCGGCAGTGCAGGCCTAGGCAGCAGCTGCTCCAGTGGGACAGCCCCTGTGGGAGATGTTCATGGTGGGACTTCAGACTGCCTGGTGTTCACTTTTGGTATTCTCCGTGCCTAGGGCTGCTTGCTGGGTAAAATACAACATGCCCAGTGAAATGTGGGTTTCAGATAAACAATGACTATTTTTTAAAAGTACAACTATGTCCCAAATATGACTAATTTCTGTTGTTTATTTGAAATGCAAACTTAACTGGGTGTCTTGCATTTTTATTTGCTAAATATGAAACGTTCTCCATGTCAATGGTGAGTTTTTAAGTGAACTAAGTTGCATTCTGTTGTTCTATAAACGTATATTTATTGATAGTCAATTATGCGGTAGACACAAGGCTAGGGGCGGGGATATATCAGTGAAAAGATGAACAAGGTTTTTGCCCTCATGGAGCTCACATTATGGGGTGTGCTTGTTGGGGGCTTGTGTGAAACAGGCAAAACAAATAACGAATGTGAGAGGAAATAGGAGGTGTGATTGAGGGTGACTCTGGGTGGGGGATGTGTATGACTAATTTACTTGGGGTGGCCTCTTTGACCTGAGGTTTGTGAAGAACTCAGACCAGAATGTCAGGCAGCTAGAAAAGTGAGGCAGATAGAGGACCAGAGGAAGGCCCCAGCCGCTGAGGGGAGTAAGAGAGGGAGGAGAGGATGAGCCCAGAGGCTGGGCAGGAGGCAGGGATCAGACCATTTGCAGGGAGTTACAGGCCCAGGAAAGGAGGTCCAGCTGGCATCAGGATTTATTCTGTAAATACCTGGAAAAGAGATTGCCCAGAGACAGAAGCAGAAGTAGTGATCCTGACAAGGGATGTTGGTGTCTAGGAGATGAGCAAAATGAATAGACTGGAGATATATAAGGTGTCCTCCCAAAATGTATACACACTTTGAGTAATTATAAAGGCAGTGTTTCCTAAAGTACATTTCATTTTCAAAATTGAACTATCAGCTGTTAAAGTATGTATACAATTTTTGAGGACACCCAGGCAGGAAGGACAGAACTTGCAGTTGAATTGGGGGGAAGGGAGTCAGAGGAATTCCTAGAACCACTGCTAGTACACTCCTAGGTTTGGAGGAATGAATTCATCAGTATTCTATTTTTCAGGGCAGTGTTTCCCAACTGTTGTTATGTCCTGGCTTTTGCAGAAAACAGCATTCGTATGGGATGTGACTGGGAGAGCTGGCCGCAGGGACTGCAGCCCCCCAGATCCCACTGGCCACACAGAGCACTGTCTCAGCAAGCTTGTACCCACTCACACAGTGTTCCCATTGGGAATCTCTGCTTCGGGGGAGAATTTTTCAGCTGGAGCCAAGTAGGTTCTGCAAAGGGCCCCAGGAGAGAGGTGCAGCGAGCCCTCCCAGGGCAGTCCTTAAGAAACAGAAGTAAAAGATTTCTAGAATTCAGGGCTGAGACAGATTTAGGATTGACTTTGTCCATCCCTCTCACCCCTGTCTTTACATAGCAGCGGAAGGGACTGTCTAAGGTACTCATTCATTTATTGCATTTACCAAGTACAAGCGCGCACAGCTGTGTGAGGTGCCCCTCTACAGGGCTGCCATGGCCAGAGTGTGACCATATGGAAACGGAGGGTAGCTCTAGAGGGTTTTGTTCAGTGGTTAGAGTGTTGGCCTGAGGACTGAAGGGTCACGGGCTTAATTCCCAGTCAAGGCCAAGGTCAAGGGCAAGTACCTCAGTTGCACATTCCCTAGTTCCTTTAGGGGTGCATGCGAGGGGTATGTGTGGGAGGCAACCAATCCATGTGTCTCTCCCATTGATGGTCGCTGTTTCTCTCTCTCTCTCTTCCCCCTCCTCTCTCCCTTCCACTCTCTCTAAAAATCAGTGGAAAAAAATATCCTTGGATGAGGATTAAAAAGAAAAGAAAAAATGGAGGGCAGGCCACTTTTATAGCAATTTGATATCTAAGTATGTGATTGTTGGGCTTGCAGTTTCTATTTCTGTCTTTTTAAAAAAAAGTAATTTCTTTTCTTTTCTTTTTTTAACCAAATTCTAGCTCAAGATGGATTGAGGATCAAAATAACAACAAAGAGTCCTTGGCTGGAAGCCTTTGCTTCAGGGAGTAATTCAGTCACGTGACTGCCAGGGCTGCCTGTCTCCTCTCATTTCCTTCTGATCTCCTTCCTGTCAGAAGCCCTAAGATGGTCTCAGAGGTTTCAGGACCCCGTTTCATTCTATACCCTCTGCTCTGACATGAAAAGAAGATGATCTGTATTGTGGCCTTTAGCCTTTTGCTTTTCTGTAAGTACATTCACTTGTTGATGTTCCTCTTGTTCTGTCATCCTATTTCTCTTTTTTGACTTTTAAAGGCTTGGAGTCTTTCTCTCTTACACTAGTTTTCCAGTTATTCTCAGTCTTTGACCTTTATCTCTGTGTCCTTCTCCTGTCTCTGCCCATTGAGTTCCCATTGGGAATCTCTGCTTCGGCCAGTGGCTGGGGGTGCTGCAGCCAGTGGCTGGGGGTGCAGGACTTCACTATTTCCTTGGTTCTTCTCTTCACAGACAAGGGCACGCTGTGTAATAAAGTGACCCAGAATTCCCTGGACCAGACAGTGGCAAGTGGCAGTGAGGTGACACTGCCCTGTACTTATGACACCTCGTACTCAGATCCAGATTTATACTGGTACCGAAGAAGGCCAGATCTTTCCTTTCAGTTTATCCTTTACAGAGATGATAATCGGGCCAGTGACGCTGATTTTACTCAGGGTCGGTTTTCCGTGCAGCGCAGTCACATCCACCAAACCTTCCACTTGGTGATCTCCCCAGTGAGGATTGAAGACGGAGCCACTTACTACTGTGCCATGAGCCCACCACGGTGATGCAGGTGCCCAGGAAGTCTGTGCACAAACCCAGCACAGCCTGCCTTTCAGAGCAGCTCACATCATTGGACATGGCACTTCTTCCTAGTCATGTGTGTGCCAACCTGGCCTTACAGATGCTCTACCCTGTCTGCTGATTAATAAGGTGCCTGTCCCATCCAAGGGAGCATGCTGGCTTCAGATGGAGCAGAGCATTTCCCATTTCTGACTCGGTGTCCCCTTGCTACCTGAGCGCCTTCTGTAAGGAAAGGTGAACCGAATGCCTGAGGGCTTATCATCTTTGTGTCCCCAGCACCCAGGTCATGCCTGGTAAAGAGTGGACATCACAAGTATGTGCTGCGTGTGCTGTGAGGGTATGAGCATGATGCAGGTGAAGGGCCAATCTAAGGAGAGAGCCCATCAGAAGTGTCCTTATTTTAGTCTCTATCACTTATCCATTCTTGTGAACTACTCTATTTTCTTTTTAAGAATCAAATTGGATTCAAAGTTATCTACTTACACACATTTCTCCCAATTTACCATTTGTTCTGTGTCTTCCAGTGCAGCCACTTTATTTCTCCTGGATGCCCATTGACACCTCTAGTTCACTTACTTCGTTTGGGGAACATTTTTCTTTCACTGAAGAGCATTGAGATATTCCTAGAAACATGTGTGTGAATCCCAGAACTCTAGCTTGAAAGCCTCCGAGTTTGGAGCTCAGTGGTGTCTCCAGGGAAGAGATTTACCTCCAGGGAAACCAACTATGTGATGTCAAAATAGATACACCTTTAGCCCGGGAGTTGGTGTCCCTTTCCTCTACCTCCACTGAATTCCCTGCCATATGACAACTATTAGAGTTATTATGTGTAATCTTAGAAGTAGTGGAAGTCTCAGACATTGTTTTATAGGAAATACACCGAAGTCCAGAGAGATGAAGGATATTCCCAAGGTTGGATAGGTGGTGAATGACAGAGCCAGGGTGCTGTGCTGCCTTTCTAGGGCCCTCTCTTGCTGCTGCAGCCTAGGAGGCTTTACAGTTGAGAGTTTGGGCAGCAGTTTACCTAGGCTTTAAAACAGACACATGAAGAGCAGCCACTGTGGAGAGGAAGAAAAAGAACAGAGTGAAGGAGCCAAAGGCCTTGGGCATTGACTCAGCCTCTAGGGCTTCTGTTCTGCTGCCCACTGAGTGCGTAACAGTCTCCCTCAGGGCTCTCGTGATGCTGCCTGTGAAACTATAATTCACAGTGTGATGGCCCCAGATCTGAAGGCAGCCACAGCCCCATCCGGCTCCTGCCTTCAATCTTTTCTGAAGGCTCCTGTTGGTGGAAGAAATTCATCATCCTGTGATGTGCTAGGATGTCTTTTTCTGATGATCAAAGTGGGCCAGAGGCTGGCTCATTCATATGCTAAATAAAGGATAATCCTGTATTTAGACAATCTGGTTTCCCTGAAACTTCAAGTCAACACCTAGCTCTTGTTTGGGGGATGCAGTGTGCTATTGTAGAGGAATTTGATAACTTGGTTCTGCTCCCAATAATATCCCTGCCTCACTGGATGACTTTGGACAAGTACAGACCTTTTTGGAGGGATATATATATACTAGGGGCCCGGTGCACAAAAATTTGTGCACTCAGGGTGGAGGGAGTCCCTCAGCCCGGCCTGTGCCCTCTCACAGTCTGGGACCCCTCAGTGGATATCCTATGATGGCCCCAGTCTGCCAGGCGCCTTCTGTGTGTGTGTGTGTGTGTGGCCACTGGGGACCTGCCCCCCAGCCGCATCAGAGGCTCGGAGCAGTCCTCCTGTGTGTGTCTACCTGCTGGGGGCCTGCCCCCAGGCACACCGTGGAGGCTTGGAGCAGGCACCCCCTCTATGATGATCTCTCATAGACTCTTGCCCTCCCCTGCATGTTGTTCTCTTTTTTGAGCTGTGGCCAGGTCTGGGTGCAGCCTGCCTCCCAAGCTTGCCTACTGCCCATCTTCCTCCAGCCACCAGAAAGCAGGGAAAACCCTGCCTCGTGGTCAGGCCAGCCTTTTCCTGCTCCCTGATCCCCGGAAGGGGTCTGGGGAGCCGCCAAACAGGACTCCAGCCTCCAAGAGCTTGCTTTCCTGTTCCCCAGTGGCCCCCAAAGGGCCTGGGGAGCCGCCAAGCAGGCCACCAACTCTTCCCCACTCACCGGTCCCCTGCTGCCTTCCTTTCCTACTTCCCGGTGCCCCGCAAAGGGCCTGGGCAGCTGCCAAGCAGGCTGAGACCGCCCCACTGCCTCTTTCCCACTCCCCAGCCTGCCACCTTGCTTTTCCAATTCCTGGTGCCCTCCAAGGGCCTGGGAAGCCCACCAAGCAGGCCACCGACCCCCTGCCTCCTCTTATCCGCTTCCTGGTGCTCTCCAACCCTGCCGCCTCTTACCCACTTCCCGGTGCCCTCCAACCCTGCCGCCTCTTTCCCACTCATGGGTCCTGGGTCCTGCACTGTCCCGCCCTGCAGCCGCTCTGTGCACTCGGGAGGTCCCTCAGCTTGGCCTGTGCCCTCTCGCAGTCTGGGACCCCTCGGGTGATGCCCACCTGCTGGCGTGCCTGACCAGCCTGGGTGACAGGCTTTAAGGCTGCCCACAGCTCCCATTGACCCAACGTCCCAGCAAGGCTGGCTGGGCGCAGGTTTCTGTGATTTATCTCCTATAATTGATGCTGTTCCTTTAAGGCGAGGCCTTTTACTAACGAAGCCTCTCTCTGCCTCACCTCACGGCTTCTATAATGAAACAATTGTTACACTTAATTGTTGCAAATGTGCGTTTTGCTTCAGGCCAAAGGCTAAGGAGCCAGCGAGCAGGTAGTTTCGCTCTCGCTCCTGCTGCAATGGACGCTGCCTAAACGTTTACTCAGGTCCGTGAGTAGCGGCCGCCATGTTGGCTGGGCTAATTTGCATACAGCCGTTCTGATTGGCTGTGGGCATCCTGGAGAAACGGTTAATTTTACTATTCCGCTTTTATTAGTTTAGATAATGTTTTTTTCCATTTGAAAAATCAAATGTGATATTTTGTTCTTAGTAACTTCAGAGAAACATTTTAATGTGACTCAAGGTAAAAGATGTGAATGTTTTGGAAACCAGCATTCTTTACATATACAAGATGAAGTTGTGTGGAATCTTTTCATGGTTTTTATCTGGATGGATCTGGTTTATCCACTTAGATTGTCCTCACCCCACTGATCAGTGCTACTGCCTCCTTTCTTTGATTTGGGCTATGAGGACATGATGTGGGAGTTTGCTGATGGTGATGACAAGGGAGTAGCTGGTGAGGGCTGTTCTTTCACTTGTAACCTCATAAGCCCCCACTTGACACCCATGTAGGTGCTGAGGCAACCGCAATACTGGGTTTCTAGGGCTCTGCTACCTAAGTGCATGCACCTGGAAACAGCTGTGGCCTTGCTGAGGCAGAAGTAGCAGAGCTCACGGGCTATCCTGGGGACACTGCTGTTGTGAATTGCTGTAGCAGAAGCAGCAACAACAGGAAACCCAGGGCTGGGCCCCTGAGGCAGAAAGCCTGAAGGTTGGGGGCTCAGGAAGCTTAGTCTGACCGACAGTGAATTCACAGCACCCTGTGGTAAATTTCTGCCTGTGGTGGTAAAGCCAGAGGTGAGGCACACACAATGCGCTTTAATAAAATACAACAGAGATGGGTCAGAGAAGAATGGCAGAAAGCCATCTATACCGAGGTCCCAGACCAGAGTCAGTGACCAGTGACCTCCAACTCTCCATGCAGAGACTGGCAGGCAAGAGAGAGTGGATACACGGTTTCTACAGGGAAAATCCATGGCTCTCATTTCTATCCCCCGCTCCAAAAATACGAGTTGCTTGAAGGCAAGCCCCTGTCTTGTTCATCTTTGCACGCTCAGCACAGTGCCTGGAATTTTAGAGGGACTCAATTCATATTTGTTAAATCAATTAATAGAAAGAAGTGCATTTCCTCTGTCGTACTCTGGTCTCTGTGAATGATTTGGAGAGTAGTTAGATGGTATGAAAATACCCTCATTGCCTACATGGAGTGTTAGGGAGTCAAATGTAACTTTGTTTGTAAAGTAGTAGAAAGAGCAGAAAGTGCCTTTGTGGATGAGATGCCAGTTTGGGGCCGATCTAGTGCTGGGTTGACAGAGCCCTTCATGTTGAGGTAAAGGACACCTGCCTCCTTCCCCCCAGAGCCTGCTTTCCTCTTGGAGAACAGAGCTGGGAACCTGTTGGCTCCTACTTTCTAGTCCTGAAGGCAAAGAAAGTAAAAGGAACAAGACACCATTTTCAAAGTGTATCAATTATAGAAATAAAAAATGAGCCCCCTGTCCCCTTTTATCTCTATATCCATTTATAAAGCAGCATATGAAGCACTCAGGACCATAACTCTACCCCCCAGGACTTTGTCTTTCCACGAGGCTGGAGGATGAGCTGGGTTTGTTGCCTTCAAAGAGAAACTTGTTTGGGAAGCAGCCATTTAAGCAAGGCTGCGGCGGGTTAACTTGAATCACTGAGAAGTCAGAAGCCTTAGAAGCACTTTTGTAGGCTTTGGTTTCGTTCAGGAAGTGTAGCTGTCTCCTGCCTGTCAGCCTGCAAGTGAAAGAAAGTTGTCAGAGTTGATGTAGAGTCATAGATGGTCAGTGCTGGAAGGAATCATAGCCGTACATGGTCAGGGAATAGCCAGTACTGGTTGTGGCTGTCCCACTGCAGTCATCACTAATCAATCATGGCTATTTCCCTTCTTCACATGGCAATAGTTCGTCTGTCACTATCAGTGTATCAGTGTTGGCACAAGTCATGAAACCCCATATGCTCTCAGTCATTCTTTTTAAAAATATATGTATTTTATTGATTTTTTACAGAGGGGGAGGGAGAGGGATAGAGAGTCAGAAACATCGATGAGAAACATAGATCAGCTGCCTCCTGCATGCCCCCTACTGGGGATGTGCCCGCAACCAAGGTACATGCCCTTGACTGAAGTCGAACCTGGAACCCTTCAGTCCGCAGGCCAGGCCGACACTCTATCCACTGAGCCAAACAGATCAGGGCAACTCTCAGTCATTCTTAAGTCTTTGTTTTACAGATGCAAAAACCCAGACTGAGAGAGGTGAAGCATTCTGGCTAAGGTAACGTAGTGAGCTAGTGACAAAGTGAGGACTAAAACTCAGATCTCTGACTCTAGTGTACTGCTCT
The DNA here is from genome assembly GCA_004026665.1 of Murina feae. Taxonomy (NCBI): domain Eukaryota; kingdom Metazoa; phylum Chordata; class Mammalia; order Chiroptera; family Vespertilionidae; genus Murina; species Murina feae. The sequence goes on from PVJC01003486.1 coordinate 11,551, forward strand.
CTTTATACAGCCATATGGTCTGTGTCCTTGGGGCTGTTGGTAAAACAGTCACCTGTTCAGGAATGATTGGATATGCTTGGAGGCTGAGTAGGATCAGTCAAACACTCTAAGTCTAGGACTGTTCCTAGATTGGGATCTGGGACTGAGGAGTATTTGGGGGCATTGGAGAAGGAGCTTTATAGGAAAACCTAGGCTCCAGTTTGAATTTCACATCTAAGTTTACCTGAGGAGGGAATGCAAGTGATGTCTGGCAAATAATTACTGTCTCAGCCTCGACTTCATATGCATCCTGCGTAGCTAGTAGTGGGCTGTTCATGACTAATGGGGGTATAGCCTCACCTCAGTGATGACCTGCTCTACACATCCGAGTCCTATGATTATGGATTGGGAACTGGCATACCCTTCGGGCAAAGACAGATTCTGCTCCCTCTGAATATTCTTTAGGTAAAGCTTTCCTGCTGGCTTTGTAAGTAACCAATCGTCCCATGGCCAGATAAACAAAAATAGTCAAGTGAAGAAGACTAATTCTCCTTATTTAGCTCCAATTTTTTAGCTCCTGCATTGAAGGTGGGGGTTATTGACTGGTGTTACATTATACTACACAATGGGTTTGAGTCTGGCTTGAAATAAAGGATAACAGGAAGTGGGGTATTGTTATGCTGAGCATCTGAGATAACTCTCCTCATTAATTTGAAATATGTGTCTATGTATTTTTCTCTTTCCAATGCTTCTTGGTCTCTTACAATTTTTAAACTGCTATTCTCCCCATGTGCAGCATAGTTCGGGTGGAGGTAGCAATAAGAAGCAGCTAATTCTTACCTTAAGAGAAAAATAACTTGGCAGTCAAGAGAAAATTGACAGCAACAGTCTTGGCAAACAGCATTCGGAGCCCCAGCACTGTGAGGGACATCATGTTCACCTTCTCGGCATGAACTGTGGTTGAACAAGAATGAAGATGGCGGATTCCTCAAGAGAATAAATTCCCTTCCAGGAATTGGGCCCACAACACTGACACCAGCCTGCCCCAGATCACCATTATCCTTCCTGGTCTGCAAGCACAGCAGGGTGCTTCAGTGACCACAGGCTGCTGCTTACACCCAGCTTGGCAGGCAAGCTTTGGAAACCCATGCTTGCAGCCCAGCGTCTGCTGGGAGAGTCAGAGGGGAACCAACCGGGCTCAAGTATGGTTTTTGTTTTCTTTTGAAATCTGGTGATTTTTGGCCCCAGAGTTTGCTTTACCCTCAGTTGTGAAGCTGGTCCTTTGATTTCAACTAACCTTTGGGTTTATGGTAGATCTCTGAAGTTTGCTGTATGTTTTCGGGTTCCATTGGTTTTAGATCATCTGGAACAAACAGAAGTGGTCAGACTTACATTGGCAACCAAGAGGCCGAAAGGATTTTAGGTTTTAAAACTGGAGATTTTTAAAAAATATATATTTTATTGATTTTTTACAGAGAGGAAGGGAGAGGGATAGAGAGTTAGAAACATCGATGAGAAAGAAACATTGATTAGCTGCCTCCTGCACACCTCCCACTAGGGATGTGTCCGCAACCCAGGTACATGCCCTTGACTGGAATCGAACCTGGGACCTTTCAGTCCTCAGTCTGACGCTCTATCCACTGAGCCAAACCAGCTAGGGCTAGAACTGGAGATTTTAAGGAAGTTAACTGAGGACCAGAGGTGTGACTTGACTAAGGTCATACAGCTATTTGCACAGCCAACATTTCTACCAGTTAGCACTTGCTGTCATTACACTATGAAGCCATTATCTAGGCATGCCTCTAATTTGTAGGAAGAACTAGGATTCTTAACCCACGAGAGGTTGGGCTGCCTTTTGTTTTGGGCTTCACACTAGATTAGACTTCACTTGGATTTTTAACTCCAGAGTCTAGTAGTAGGATAATCATTAGTATAAAGGAAACAGTTGTTGGTGAAGAAGAGAGGTGGCAATGAAACAGATGAATTTTATCTTAGATTCCAACTCAGAAATGGAGAAAGTTCAATTTCCCAGCCATTGACAAGGTATAATTGGGCCTATGTCTTGTTTCTAGCATGACACCACGTTAAGAGCCATTTGTCAAGAGTTTACATTTCGCCTTAGCTGGTTTGGCTCGGTGGATAGAATGTCAGCCTGTAGACTGAAGCATCCTGGGTTCGATTACGGTTGAGGGCATGTACCTTGGTTGCGGGCACATCCCCACTAGGAGGTGTGCAGAAGGCAGCTGATCAATGTTTCTCTCTCATCGATGTTTCTAACTCCATATCCTTCTCCTTTCCTCTCTGTAAAAAAATCAATAAAAAAAATTTAAAAAAAGTTTACATTTCCAACTTCCCTTTCCCCAACTTTTCTTCTCCACAATCCCATACCCCAAGGCCAGATACGACCTACCTGAAGAATTTGCCACCTTTTCAAAGTTAGCTGAGTACCAGATTTCATTGTGTTGAACTGAACATGTCACTGAATTAGAATCTTCACTCCGACCAAGCTTGACAGCACTGTACTTCCCACTGGGAGAGACGACGATAGCAGGGTCAAATTCTATTATTTTCTTGGATGACTGGAGACTTATATTTACATTTTTGGGGTAGAAATCCTTCACTAAACAAGCAACATTGGTCCCATTTTTCATGATGAAAACAGATGGTTTGGCAGGAGGCTGACTTTCTGCAAATATAATCAATTTATTTCATGAGATGAATATCCAAATGTGTTAGAGTTTGCCTCAGTTTCCCTGGTGCCAAACACTACAACCCACACTTTCCTTCATCCTGTTAGTAACCTGGGCTTGTTCACACCTCCATGAAAGAATGGCCAAGGGAGCAGAAATGAAAGTCAGTCAGTTTAAATTCAAGTTAGGAGCTGCTAAGAGATATGGCTGGGAGCAGAAATGGAAACTAACAACTGCAAAAACAATTCTGGATCATCTGAGTTTCAATGATCTATCCTTAGTTAATCAATCCTCTGGACAATCAAGGTCAGGTTGACTACCTGTCCACATAAACTGGTTTATTTTAAATGCACGGGCCTTTGGAGGGACATCAGGGCAGGTATTCATGCTTTGCATTATGTCGATTAAAGAGTCAAAGGTATGAGAAGGACTACATAACTCATCCAAACACTCTGAGGATGGTAGTGTTGGGATCACTTCAGAGTGTCACCTCCACTTTATGGATTGGAGGGGATCTGCTGAAGTTAAGTGTTACATCTCTCTGTCCTTAGGTGAATACTTATTCTTTTGTAAGAGCCTACCCTCTAGCTTCCTTTCAGTCTTTAATCAAAGAATAACAACTATCATTCTCAGGAAGTCCTCACAGATATAAAATGAGTTGAAGTTCATTGTTCTTGTTTTATTCCAAATGGAGCTCTGGAATATGGGTCCCAAAAATTGGGTCTCCTCCTAGCCTTCTCTCCTGTCATGCCTCACCTCCATTTACCATCTGTCTGCTATGCTGTATGTGCACCTTGTATCCCCCTGAAAACCAAAAGTCTTGAAGCTTTGAGGGTGGTAGTAAAAATTCTTTTGCACTGTGCCTTACTGAAGTTTCTGAATTGTAATACATTTTGTGTCCATGGAGACTTAAACTCTTAGGCCATCTTAAAATAGATGCTAAAGAAAGAGCTCTGCAAACACCTGAAATCAAAAAAGACATCCAACCTTTGAATGGTGATCTGGATATATTTCCAAATGTAAGCTTAACTGCTGATTTTCAATGTTACTCGCTTGTGTGAATATGGCCCTTAGTGTTCAAAACTTAGTTGAGTTTGGCTTCTTAGTATCAAATTAAATAATGTTGAATTCCAGTGTACTTTTTTTTTTTTACTATGGTCTGCAATCAAGACATAAGGTATTGCTAAACAAAAGTCTTGGTAATGAGTGTGTATATGGAATAATTTTTCTAGTGTTCTTGTCTATCCTGACTTTGGATTTGGGTTTCAGCTGTGAAGCTCAATGGTAACAGAGCTATAACCAAATCAATCAGTTATATCTTGTGGAGATGGAGTGGTTGCTTGTCAGGAGGTTCCTGCTGATCACCATTTTATAAATGGACCCTGGCTGATCAGGGTTTTCCTAGAGAATCAGCTATTCAGAGAAGCCCCCTCATCACTACCATCACAATTCTCCCCCACCTCCCGCCCCTTCTGCTGGAAAGCTCAACTAAAAGAGTGGATTCTATTATAGTCACACGCAGGGCAGGAAACTCATTCCTAAGAATCTAGTTTCTTATATTTTTTTGACATTAGCTCTAGACAAGAGAGGGTTTGGGGATTTTCCAAAGGGCTCTCCTGGAAAATGCTTTCAAACCTACGTGAGAACCCAAGCCACTGATAAGACACTGATAACCCTAGCAGTAACGGCTTAGAAACCACACGCTCTGCTCATTCTCCTCCCTTCAGAGCAGCCACATTTCTTGCTCACGTATACTGATTTGGTTTGAGATATATTCCTGTTGATTTTCAAGGGAGTTATGAATTACAGAAAAAGGAAACTTGTCTATTAAAAAACAGAAACAAAAAAAACTCTGTCTCCTTGGCTCCTTAATTGTATCATCCAATCCTAGTCTGATTTAGTTGGCTAATTAAGGCTTGCTTGGGATTTAAAAATCTACATTCAAAGGCAGTTGTCAATGATTGCTTTGGGCTTTAGAGAGCTGGTATGAATAATTTGAACAACGTAATATAGCTGGCAACACAGGAGTCTGAAGGAGTTCATCCACTTTTAATATTGAGCTCTGAATCTATTAGTCAGAATTGCAGATAGAGCACAGTGTATTGATTTGGTAAAACAGTTTTCTCAGATGCTTTCTCAGTTAGTGTCTATATATTCAAAACAATTGTATGAAAGGAAAGTGTTTTATCTTATCCCATTCTTTGGTATCATGGTAACCAAAGAAAAGGCTATTTGATTGAGTTGAACGTAAAAATAAAAAAGGAATGCATTAAATATAGTTGCCAGGTCTATTCTTATATTTAAACCAAAAACTTGAAATTGTATAAAATTTGCATTTTTGTAGCCTAAAACTTAAAGATTTAATTAATTGTTTATCTTTTGAGAATTTCTAGTTTTTCTTCTTGGTTCACAAATATAATTACATTTCAACATGTGTTTCAAAGTGTTATTTGTTTGGATAATTGTTATCTTATTTTCAGACTTTCTCTTTTTATGAGTTCCAGTCCAATGCTAAGGTTATGTGCTGGTAAACAATATGAAAAGAAGTGTATACCATTTCTAAACAGTCTTTCTAAATTTTAAACTTAGGAATCATTTAGGATTTATATTCACATAGAGAGTCCTACTGGCTCCCTAAAAATTGCAACATCTGTAACAATGTCACTCACAATTTCAAGGTTGTCTGCCCACATGAGAGTTAACTTGAGCACTAGAATATCAGTGTGCTCTACCTGATTATTCTCACCAGGTTAAGCACATCTGTCCTACATCTTCCAAGATGCAGGACATTTGTTTTCAGGTTGTAATGAGGCAGGCACATGAGTCAGATTAACCAAAGGGATGTGTAAGGATAAAGCAACTTCCTGGAGAATCTGGGCCCATGTTCTGCCTCTCCTGCACCCAGCTGCTCCAACTATTAGTATAATTCTTCTAGATTTCTTTGTGCTTTATGAGCTGCTCTGAAGATTTCAGAATTAAGTGGGAGCTATGATTTTAACATATGTTTCTAAAAAATAAAAGCAGTTACAGAGCTACTTCAGTGACTCAGCCTAATGTCTCCATTCTGGCCCATTTCACATCTCCTAGATATACTTTCTCAAGTAATGCAAATTGGATGGCAGCCCAGTCCCTCAATTTATCCCCAGAAATACAAGGGGAAAATCAACTCACGGGGTTCCACGAAGAGTTGGGTGCCAGCTCCAAAAAACATCTGTCGGGTGTCCCAGGAGCACATTGCGATGCTGCCTCACAGGTATCCAGCCCGGGGCTGGCCCTGGGGCCTGGGCTAGAACATCTGCATCTTGCCTCCCCCGCCTGCGCCCAGCCAAGAGACCCCCACAGCTCAGAGAACTACAAAGCTGCCCTTGATGAGCTCAGGGGCCATGTGCACAGAGTCTCAGTTTTCTTTGAAGCTCATAATAAATAGTTCCAACTGCTGGATAAGGATATGAGCATGAAATCCCACCTGAGAAACACTGGGATAGGACAGAGAGAGCAAGACAAGAGGGTGACAGGTGACCAATGGCTGCCTTCAAGATGGAAATGTACTCCTGGTTTATTAAGAGACCGCTCTAAGAAAAACACAGTAGCTTGGGAGTATGGATGGGGCATTGAATGTCGACATTTCTTATAATAAATGTTAGAATGTGGAATGTTAGACACAGGTCTTGTTCTCATATTCTGGCTCCCTTCTCTTGGGTCACAAAAGGTGCTTTTTTAAAAATTTTTTATTAGAAACTTATTTTCTCCCCTATCACTCACACTGAGTCTCACAATAAGAACAAATCTGTTTTCTACTTCCCTGAGCCCAGGGAAAGACTTTAGAAGGACCTGAGGGCTGAACAAGAAATTGGCAGCTGCCAGAGGAGCCCAGTGGTGCTGCATATTATGAATGCAGATTGAAGGAGACTATGCTTGCTCTGGATTGCGTGTTTTTGTTTTATAATTTCTCCGGACTCCGGGTCCAGATACAAGCTTCAGGAGAATATAGTAATCATGTGGAAATGAATCTAAGCACCCTATGGATTTCTCCATGTCGTCACCAAAAATCAAAAGTCTATGGCTAGATGCCCTGACTGGTTTGGCTCAGTGGATAGAGCATTGGCCTACAGACTGAAGGGTTCCAGGTTCGATTCCAGTCAAGGGCTTATACCTTGGTTTTGAGCACATGATCGATGTTTCTGACTCTCTATCCCTCTCCCTTCCTCTCTGTAAAATATCAATAAAATATATTTTTTAAAAAAGAAGAGTCTAGGGCTAGAGCCAAAGGGACTGACAGTTGTATAGATCCATTATTTGCTGTCAAAACTTTAAGGATTGTGAGTTTGATTTGAAATTCCCACTCTCCCAACCTGAGCTTCACATCTCATGTTATACTCCATCACTGCTGGAAGGGAAAACCAGAGAAGTAAATAGAATATCATTAGACAGCATGATCAGCATTTTGGCAGAGGGGTTAAGTATCAGTTTCATCTCTTCTTTTCTAAAACTCCCAAAGGTGCAGCCTCAGATATTCGATTTGAACAGTGCAGGTAATTCTGAATTTCGAATGGAAATGATTTTTTCCCCAACCTTCACTCAAGGATATTTTTCCATTGATTTTTAGAGAGAGTGGAAGGGAGGGGGAGATACACACACAAACAGACATCAATGTGAGAGAAACATACAGATTGGTTGCCTCCCAAATGAGACCTGACCAGAGCCGGGGAATCAAGCCTGCAATTGAGGCATGTGCCCTTTACCAGAATCGAAACTGGGACCTTTCAGCCCATGGGCTGATGCTCTATCCACAGAGCCAAACCTGCTAAATCTCAAGTGGAAATGATTTAAAGGGAAAATTAAACATAATACTTTTTACTCAGTGCAATTTGACCAACATCAATCAGACTGCAATCAGCTACAACATAATTCTGTTTCTGTCCTTTTTATTTCTCTAGTCTCTCTCCCCTCAAAGATAAGATAATTCACTAAATTCCACCATTTCCCTGGAAGCAACAGGTACTCAAGAACCCCTGAAAGTTTATATTATCCTCTGAGAGGCACAGGTGTTGTCAACACTACCAGTTGCTTTCTGGACTGTCTGCCTCACCACATTCAAGTACCTTTTCCCACTTCTTTACTTCCTCTGAAATGAAAAATAAAACCTAACAACATCTAACCATGTAAGAGGTAACATCTTCCCTATTGGACTTGGCATTTTGTGAAACTTTTGAAGGACTGTTATTTTCTGGACCGGTCCTAGTGACTGACTGTTGGCAGCTGCCCCAACAACCTGAATATAGCCTCTGGATTTCCAAACCCTGGAGCACACAAGTGGACAATGTGTGCAGGAGACCATCAATACTTCTCTATTGTCTTGAAGTTGGTGGTTGTGTTTCTACATTAGATGTAGGTTTTTAAACCCTGTACAGAATCCTCAGATTCAGGACTAATAGTGAGATGAGGCACATTACTGCTCTCAGTAGACCCAGGCTTATATAGGACCTTGTAGATAATTCAGTTTGAAACAGGCATGTTGATTCATTGTGAATTCTCAGCAAAAAGAGAGACAATGACAAGACTGGCTTTTGTCTTTTGAGGGAGAGAAAACTCTCCTTTGATAATATTTTTCTAATTCTCCCTTTTCTTACACCATGGCCATGACGTTTTTTCCTCATAAACATTGAAGAGACTCTCCTCAGATAGGGCTTGCCTTTTCTCTGGTCCTAGTCCTTGATCACGGGGCCAGACTAAGGGCTTTTGTTAGGCAGCTGTAGAGGACTATGAACAATAATCCTTAGAACAGTTCCTAAGCATACGTAAAATATTTTCATGAGAGAAACCTACTGAATTTGTCTTCAAGTTTTACTCCAACTGTTTGCAACAATAACAACAAACCTCAATTTAGAACCTTCTGATATCCCAAGAAGCACCATTCATTCAGGACTATGCCACAACTCCAAGGAATAATTAGACTGAAATAAAATGTGTAACTTACTTGCTTCCACGATGAGTTGAGTGCCCCTTCCAAAGATGAGTTGTGCTGTGGAAGCACCACTTCAGGTGTCATTACAAAAAACCTTGCTACCTATTTGCCCCTGTCTAGCCCGTCTGTTTGGAAGGGGTGGGTGGAGCAGAACAAGTGTAGCTGGAGACACAGAACTTTGCAAACGTTTCTGAGATCTAAGCATTGCATTTTGGCAGCTTGTTTGATGTGAGTTGTCTTCTGAGTGTTAACATTTAGGAAAATCCCTAAGTTTTCTAATATTATCTTCTCAACATGTCATCTCTTACTTTCAGGTCTTGCTTCAGGATCACCTTTTCATAGGGTGAAAGTAATTATTTAGTTTTGCTGAGAATTGCCAAATGGCTTAAGGCTTAAGTAAATCACAAAAAATTATCCCTCAGTTAGAAGTGGAAGGACATGCTCATTGGAGAAAAAAACCATTGATGTAAAAGATTTGGAGTCTGTCCAAAGGATCATCTTAATAATAGATGGTTAGCATTTGTATAAGTATGTACTACTTATAGACAGTTGGTGCTTAAACTACCTCAACAAACATTATTGTAATCAACTCTATGAGGTGCTATTATTAAGTTCATCTTAGAGGTGAAGTCACTGAAGCGAAGAGTGGTTAAGGTAGTGAGTGGCTGAGCTGGTCCTCACTTTCAGGTCTTCAGAGTTCAGTTTCCAGCCATTAAATCAGAGTAATTGATAACAGGACTGAAAGAAGCCCCAGCAATCATTTGTCAGAACTTCTGTGGTCACACAGGGCTAAATAATGGATGCATAGGGAGAGTTTTGACTCTTTTCCAGTGCCTTTAAAAAAATTAAACCACAGAATTCCTACTGGAATTTATACCATTGGACTTCCTTGTTTTGCCTCTAAATTGTCCATAAGAATTGGTCTGGATGATAATCAGGATCATAGGGTGCTAAAGCTGGAAGACACCTTGGAAATCATTTGGTCTAGCTACAGGGAAACTAGAATTCAGTGCAGTTAAGCCACAGAGCTTGTCAGCCAAAGAGAAGGATTAGCAGTTGGTCTTAGAATTCTTGGTCTAACATGCTGATCATTATGCCTCATATTTACTAGATGTACTGTAGTACAGGTCTGGTTATGATCTAGATCTGTAAATAGCAAAAGTTTGAGTATTAAGTACGCTGGTTCTCTGAAGTTAGTTAATAGAGGGAAGACAAAGACTCCCCAGGAAGGATAGTGGATGAAGAAGATCTACTGTAGCAACACCCTCATCCTGGATTTTATCAGAAACTACCCCTTGCTAAATTATATGCTGGAAGGATTGCTCAACATCCTGAAAAGTATTCCCCAGGCTGGTAACATGGGAAAATATCTAACAAAGATAATTACCAAATATAGTGGTCATGGTAAGGAAAAAAAGTCAGTCACTTACGTGGTTGTACTTTCAAATAGGTTCCGTTGCCAAAGATCAGGTATCACAGCTGATAAACCTAAGCTAAAAACTGCCTCACTTTCCCATTTGTCAACCCTAGCCCCAGTTGCCAAGTCATGTGGTAGACACTGGGTGAGATTTTCTACCTCATCTGGCTTAACTTTTTTTTTTTTTTTTTTAAATTATTCTTATTGGCTTAACTTCTTTTATCTCAAGTCTTAGGGGCTATTCTTCAGGACAAAACAAGAGGTGATTATTGTGTCAAATACAAATCTAAGCTTTTGCCATGTTTCATTGCAAATCTGTGCTCTGAATTGAAGAGACTAGAAAGGAGTTTTTTAGTTTGATCAGGAGAAAAGAAAGGTGGCACATTGGCCATAAAGTTGTGGTTCTCAATCTTTGGGCTACACTTAGGTGGGGCCAAGATATAGTGAGTTATGCACCCCTTTCTACCTTTTAGGGGAATTCCATTTTGTATTTAGCCAGAGCTTTGCATCACTGTCAAGCATTGTGCAGCAGCCAGACTTCTTAGCATAAAGTAGAATTAGAGTTTTCAGTAAATTTTAATAACATATTCAGGAATATAAAACTTCAGCAAGCTTTAACAACATACACTTAAAAGTGACAGTTAAATTAACCTCTGTCACGTATAAAAATCAGTCTATGAGATTGCCTGTATGTCCCTCTGAAACCAGGGAAAGAATACACGTTTTGAGATCAGTTTACAGCCCATAAAGGACTGCAGATCATACTTTGAGAATCACCACAATGGAGAATGGTTCTCAGTTGTGGTGAAGAAGAAAGATGTCAGAAAACTAGTTAGACTCTGTCCCTTACTAAGTGTGTAATTTGGCCAAGTTCCTTAAGTTCACTGAGCTTCATTTGCATCCTTTATAAACAAGAGTGGTATCTTCTGTATTGGGAGGTTGTAAGATTAAATGAAAGGGTGTATAGAAAGCATTCTCTAAACTAGAAAGCGAAGGTGTAATTATTAGAATGTGTACTAGGGTTAGATGCAGAGAATATGTTTTACTTCATGGTTGTAATTTCACTAAGCACAGAGGCTCTCCAGGGCCAGGACTATAGAGCAAGGTTGCTGAGAGAGGACAGAATCCTCATCTTTCGGTGTTTGAGATGAGAATATCCATTTCTTAGGGCTGTAGGTGAGGACTGGAATCCAGGTTTGTGTTTCCCTCGGTTTTCCTCTAGGTTAGGTGTGACTTCTAGTCCATTCTCTAATCCAAAAGCCAAACTCCTGACAGTAGTCTACAAGCCACCCTCTCCCTACGTCCATTACCAACTTCACCTCCTTTCAAATCCTCTCCCTGTTACTCACTTTCCTCCAGCTACACAGGCCTCCTGACTGTCCTTCACACACTCCAGGCTGCACTTGTATTCCCTCTGCCTGGAGTTGCTCTTCTTCCAGCAATCTGCATGGCTCACTCTGTCACCGCCTCAGGTCTCTGCTCCAATGTCACTTTTCCAGAGAGGCCTCCGTGATTCCTTTGTTAACAACTGCACATCGCTCCCCCCACTCTTTATTCCCCTTCCCTGCTTTATTTTCCTTTACAGGGCTTATTACCATGCAAAATACTATATATCTTATTCCTTTATTTAGTTTACCATCTGCCTTTTGCCCTTACAGTAACAGCTGCTATCACACACGAATTTCTGTCTGTTTTGTTTATGCTGATTCCCTCAGCACCTAGAAGAGTGCTTGGCATATAGTGACAGTGACTTGTCACAGGTTGTAGAGCTGGAGCTCAGGCTTGGTTCTGCAGGCTCATAGCTTGTTTTCATTTCTATTTCCTTTGTGTTACACAACAACTGACTTGCCCTCTCATTCATTCATTCATTCATTCATTCATTCATTCATTCATTCACAAACATTTACTTAGTGCCTTCAGCATGTTTGTGGATACAGTAAGGAACAACTCACAGTCCTTGTCCTCATGGAATGAGGAAAACAGAAGATAAATGATCATACAAACTGTAAGGAGATGAGCACTATAAAAAGTGCAGCAGGCCCTGACCGGTTTGGCTCAGTGGATAGAGCGTTGGCCTGCGAACTCAAGGGTCCCAGGATCCATTCTGGTCAAGGACATGCACCTTGGTTGCGGGTACGTCCCTGGTAGGGGGTGTGCAGGAGGCAGCTGATGGATGTTTCTCTCTCATCGATGTTTCTAGCTCTCTATCCTTCTCCTTTCCTCTCTGTAAAAAATCAATAAAATATATTTTTTAAAAAAGTGCAGCAGGATAAGGGGACTGCAAAATGATAGAGGATGCTTGAGAAAGGCCTTGCTGGAGGTGACTTTTGAGTAATGACCTGGAGAAGGAGAAGGAGAAAGCTGTGTGAATCCATGGGAGAAAATGACTCCAGGCAGAGGCTCCATCCTGGGAGCCAAAGATGGGAACAGGAATTTTAGAAATGAATTGATAAGCCAAAGAAAACACTTAGCTGGTACACCCCACTATTCTTTGAAAGGAAAAGGTGAGGGCCATCCAAAGAGGGCAGGATCCAGAATGTCTTTGAATGGAATCAGATGGATGATGCCAACGTTGACTTTGCAAAGCTATGTGATCTTGGGGGACCCCTTCTGATCAGTAAAAGTGCAGGTAACAGTATCTAATTCCCCATGATTATTGTGAGAACTGAATAAAATGCCATTCTTTCAGTGGCTGCAGACATAGCCAGCATTAAAAAGTGGTAGTTGATATGATGATAACATATAATAACCCAGACTAATTTAAGTCCATCTAATGGCCCACTTTCACGAAGATGTTCCTTATGATGAAGGCCCTTTTCTAAGCTCCTGTCATTGTCATAGTCCTTAGCACACATTTGTATTGTGGTATTTATTCCATGGTGTTTTGCTCTGTTCTCTGGTTTTGTTTTATAAAATTAAATGGTCTCTTCAGGTCTTCTCTATCCAGAGGGCTAAAGGGTGTGGTGAATTTGGAGCTGTGAGTTTGTGTAGACCTGTTCTGTTAGTATTGTGCTCCCTGGCAGTCAGCAAGTAAAAATTTGAAAGAAGCATCAAGAGGAAGTAGGCTTCTGCAAAGATAAAGGCCCTGGGTTTGCAGTGATGCCTCTTTAATCCGATATTAGTTGGCTAAAAAAGAAAGCACCATTTAAACATATTCTGGATCCTGCCCTCTCTGGATGGCCCTCATCTTCTCCTTTCAAAGAATGGTGGGATGCACCAGCTCAGTGTTTCCCACACTTCAATTAATCACATTTCCTTTTTTTTGTGTGTGTGTCACACCCATCTGTTGTATAATTTGTTTAATAGTTTTCTTTTAACTTATTCACTTTTTAACATCAAATATAACTAAAAAAAAGTAAATCCTATGGGTTTAATAAACTAGTTGCACTATCTTGATATCCATTCAAAAACGGTGCAATTAAAATGAAAAGAAAGTCTATCTGTGTACCATCTGAAACTGTGTGACACACATGCACACTCAGGGAAACACTGGATCAAGCAAGTCAGTGAACAGAAGAACGTAAATTCATTCAGAAGGTCTTGATGAAAAAGGGAGATGAGGGAAATTCGTCACTAACTTTGCTGGGAGTGTGGATTACATTATTATTCCAGGGACTTTACATTATTAAAGTCAATGAGACCTACAAGCAAGGGCCTGAATTAGTTGAATTTTCAAAATATTTTTTAAAAACCTAAATTTCTCTGCTCTGATTCTGCTAGCACAGCTTTGGAGTTCTTTCTCTTTTTGGATACAAAGCTCCTGCCCCATAGTGTGGGATGGCTGGGAATGTGTAGGCTGTACTCCCTCTTTTTCCTTCCTCTGCCCTCAATTCTGTATCTTCTTCACTTCACACACCCAGGACTGTCCTGTCTGAGAGGAGCCCACCCCATTACACTCTCCGACCTCTCCAGAGCCTTCTCTTACCTTGGAAACATAGTTGAATGCCAAGGCATCAGGCCAGGACATGCTGTTACTTTGCCTGTAGCTGGCATAACAGATTTGGGACCACTGACTCCATTGTTAGACTTCCCAAGGATCTTTAAAATGGGGTTTTGCATTTGCTTATTACATTTTCTAGCTTAATAGTAATATCTACTATCTAACTGGAAGCTAGATATTAAACAGCCAAATGGATACTGCTGTCTTTTTTTTTTTTAAGTGACATTTCAGTGGCAGTTGAATTTAAATGTTACTTAAATGACACAAAAAGATGCCTTCTATGTTGAGTACAATCCTCTGACAAGTCTAGCACTGATTGCTTTATAACAGGTAATTAGTGAGTGGAATCAAACCCTCTTAGTGAGCGAGATGAACACCATGAGCCCTCAGGGAACTACTCCTGGCTGTGTCCTATAGACGTGAAAGCATTTCTTAGTTGGAAACATTACACATTCACTTTGTTCTGCATGGAATCTGGTCTCACTGGGAGCCAGAATGTTCCAGCTTCCTCACTCATAACTCAGCTTCCATTTCAGGCCTAACAATTGGAAACGGATGTCTGGCACCAGTTCCTTTCTCCTGAAGAAAAATGTGGCAACATCAGTGATCCCTTACTGGACTTGTCCTCTATTCTCAGGAGACTGACTCAGTTCTGAGCTCTCCCGAGAGCATATGTTTGGCCTAAGGGATTGTTTATATCTGCAGCCACATTGATAGAATTTCCTAGACTCAGATAAACCTTGTTTCTAATTAGATCTGACTCGACCCAGGAACTTGAAAAAAATGCCGCATAGTCTCTATAGCCATTTTGAGCAGCATTTTCTGTTTCCCTGAGCTATGTGAGGGTCTTCTTCTGTTTCTTTTTTTTTTTAACAGACAACCCCCATCTCAATTCCTATGCAGGGGATTAACCATTTCCCCCCAATCCTCCTTTACCCTATATTGGTAGCTATTGCTACCCATTTCACATTTTCTAATATTTTTGCCTCCTTAGATGGAGGATGCCTTAATCTCAAAGAGCAGACAAATGAGTTACTTACTTGGTTCCACTGTTACACGGATTCCTTTTCCAAAGCTGAGTTTGTTTGACACAGCACTTGAGGGCTTTCCCAATACCTCAGCAGTGCCCCCACCACTCTTCTTCCTATTAACTGTAGGACTGGAAGATCTTTAGGGCTTGGCTCTTAGAAAGACGGCACTTGTCTATTATCCAACTGATTCATGGTGATTTAATCAATTGCCAATAGAGATGAGTTTGCTTTGGGGAGTCTTTTGTCTGAGGAGTAGGTAGGAGCACATATTCCGAGGCTAAGATTTCCAGGGCAGTACATGAAGTTCTCTGAATGTTGCTTTCAATTGTTGTAAATTGTTCTCATTTCCTAGACCAGCGGTTCTCAACATGTGGGTCGCGACCCCTTTGTCGGTCGAACGACCCTTTCACAGGGGTCGCCTAAGACCATCCTGCATATCAGATACTTACATTATGATTCATAACAGTAGCAACAAAAATAATTTTATGGTTGGGTCACAACATGAGGAACTGTACTTAAAGGGCCAGAAGGTTGAGAACCACTGTCCTAGACCCTCACCTAACTCTCAGTCTTGGAAAACTATTCCAGAGTCAAGGCCTCCACAGTCACCAGTGCTGCTTAAAGGACAGAAAACATGTGGCATCACATGAGGAGACGGGCTGTGTGAAGCACTGATCAGGTACCAGTGATTTATAGTGTAGTCACAGTTTGAATGAGCAGCTACGGCTGGTGATTGCCGAAAAACAAATCAATCTCTGCTGAAATTCACCTTCTCAAACTGCAAAGCAAAGAACTGGGCAAATCTCTTTAGGGATTTGGATTCAGAAATTCCCTATGAGATAGCTCATGTAATTCTCTTTTGCAATAGAATCAACACAAAACCAAGACAAGGATATTTTTTAAAAGAAATACCTTTTTGTATTCCCCAAACATGGCTGTAAGAACATTTGAAAAGCCAGTTTCATCTCAGCGAGAACAGCAGCGAGTGAGAGGCCAGGTGCTGGGGGTCACTTCTCTTGGCCTGGTCAACTTCCTGGTATTCCTCTGAATCACTGAGCAAGGAGGGACGGCTACTTGCTATGTCCATCTTCTGGGGCAAGGTAGCCAGGCAGAGGCTTTACCAGGGAAGTGCCACCTTTGCCCCTGCAGTTTTTGTACAGGTCTCTGTGGGTTTTGTAGCACTGTGCGTATCCCCCCAATCACAATATTACAGAGCTTTACAAAAACCTCCCTGGGTTTCACTCTGGTGTGAACTCTGAGAACTCCTGGGGCTGGATGTTTTCTCCAAGTCAAGCTCCAGCAAGATCAAAGGGTTTGGCAGTTGGCTCAGGGCAGGCTTGCCCAGGTGTTTCTATCAGTGGGTCTTCTGCCCCACTGGCTACATCTGCCTTGGATTTTGCAATTGGAATGGACTTTCAGAAACCATCACGTCCACTCCCGTCTGTGCTTTCTGGCCAGTTTTCTTTCAGATGGTTTCCCACAGACTTTTTCAGCTATCTGAATGTCTCAAGTGGATTCTCCATGCTTCGGGCTAGGCAGAAAATGTTTGTAATCAATGTAATGTCTCCTGTCACCTGCTAAGCTCTGGGTTACCTCTGTTTGCCCCTGCTTTACACCTGAATAGTGTTAAATAGTTTACAAAGGGCTTTCACATCATTTTAAAATTTTATCCTCTCCATTGACTCTCTGGTTGCTAAATTCATAGCCAGTAGCCCATATGGTGCTTTGTATGATTTAGAAAAGGCAACCCCACTGGGCACATGCAGAGGCAGCAGCTTGGGAAACAGATGGCACCTTTGTGTGATTTATAAAAGGTTTCCCTTTCTCCATTTCATGCAGCTCCACTGTTAGGGCCTTTAACCCCACTTGTCCCCTTGGCCAAGTGCCCTTGTGCAAGGCATAACTGTGTAACTAGCAGTGTCTCTGTCCAAATTCAATTGATATTTTAAATTTATATTCTTGTTTAATGCATGCTTTTTGACACAGTTGCTCCCCATTTGAAAAGTCTTCTCTGGGTTTCTCAAGACATTGGTCTTGGTTCACCTTTGATCTCTGTGTCTATTAGTATGAAAATAAAGTGATACACTAGGCTTATTGAAAGTGGCCTTATTCAAAGTGAACCATTAAAGGGGAGTGTGAATTTTGTTCTTGCTATCAAAAGTGATCAGAATTAAGGAAGGTTGATCTTTAGACTTTAGGATATCTTCAGACTGGAGGATATTATCCAAGTCCATGGCTTAATCCCAATTTTACTTAGAATCTTTGTGACAGCTCCTTCTTGCCCTGCATATAACTGCATGCCTGCCCCATATATAGAGCTAAACACTTTTCTGCTGTCTAAACCCCCCAAATACAAATAGGAAACTAGGAAATAAAGAACTGTTATGGCCTCAGTAACAAAGTAACAGGGGATGGCTTAGGGCAGAGAGCAGGAAATTGTGTGTCATGGGGAGGGCCAGATGAGAATAAAGAATGGTAATTTTTTGAGTATAAATGTTTTAAGATGTTAGTCTTTGATCTGGCAAAATGTTGGTGGTCATTGTGTTGAATAATAGATTAAGCTTCTGATTAACCCCTGTGAGACGCATTGACCTCCTAGTCCTGGTATGCAGACTTTCCCAAGCAGCCATCAGAAACTGGTTTGAATAAACTATTATAGGAAACAAAAAGGCAATTAAAATCTCAAGTTATATTAAAATTTAAACTATGCAACCTTGTGAGTCTGGGGCAGTGACTTTTACAATCCTGTGGCCGTGGCAGAGAGTTTTGGGGTGATGAGTCCTGATGAGAATGCAGTTGCTGCGGTTCCCAACATTCCACTCACTCTCTGCAACGGGAGTGTACATCCATGTACCACATGACTTTGCAGGGCCTCCTAAGCCAAGTGCACATCTGACTCTATTGACTTTGGGGCTTGGCCATGCTTTAGTCCATAGAATATGAGTAGAAGTAACAGTGTGTCAGTTCCAACCTGAGGCTCCAAGAGACACCACATCATGGATTTCCACCAGCACTCTTGAACCTCCTCCTTCTGAGAGGAGAAGAGTATGCTCCAGGAAGTCATTGCTGCTTCAGCCTGGTTCTTAGAATGTAGGACAGACCTGAACCTAATCCACATCTTGAAGCCAAGTCAAGCAGACCAGTGAGCAAACAACAACAACAACAACAACAACAACAACAACAACAACCATGTTTGTTGCTCTAAGCAACCGATATTTTGGGATTGTTTGTTATAGATCATAATCAGAGCAGAAATAGCTGATTAATACAGAGGCTAAGCTAAGTCTTGGTGGGATCCCAACTATGAAATTACATGCTTAAAACTGTTGGTGGCTCCCCATCATCTTCAGAATAAAACGATATGGAACATAAGCTTTTGCTTACCCTCCCCAGGCCTGTATTTTGTACCTTTCTACTTGCTCCCTTAAACTCAGCTGCATTGAACTACTTGTTTCCTGAAAGCTCCATGTTCTTTCATGCCTCTTTGCCTTTCTCATGTGACTGCTTTTATCTTACATGCTCTTTCCTTCTTCTATTCCTAAATTTGGTCCCTAATCCATCTCCTTAGATCCTATTCCCTTTCTGGTCTTAGATTAGCTGTTGATTTCCTAGGAAGTACTAAATGAAGGCTGAAGATTGGATTGGGTTAAATACTCACCCCTTTCTTGATTTTTTATGACATTCAGTGCTTATCTCCATCATCGCAAAGTCCTTTTTTTCTTCTTCATAAATTAGACACTCTTGAGGTAAAGGGTTTTTCTTGTTCATTTCTATATACCTGTGCCGGCACAGTGCCTGGCTTGATGAGTGCTTAGAAAGTGTCTTAAGAAAGATGTATCCTATGTTCAGAGAGGATAAGTGAGGAAGTGACAGAGTAATGGCTAGAACTCACAAAAAACCAACTCCTAGTGCCCAGCTCTCTTTCTGGCACCACGCTGCCTTATGGAACACTACCTTCCATATGTATAGCCGAGCATAGCAACATTAGTGGTACACAAGTTGAGTTTTAAGATTAGCCTGACTTAAGTATCATTAGGAAGATGAATTTGTTGTGATTTGCTTCACACAATGACATACATTATAAAATCAAATAGAAACGAGTTTCACATTGTTTTCATATTTGAAGTATTCAGATTGCATTCTTTTCCACCAACTCAAGTAATCAAGGATAAATTGTTCCTCTAAAGAGGACTCCTAGAATGTCACAGTTGGGAGAGACTTCAAGGGTCATATATTCACTTCCTTGGGTGTTCAGATGAAAGAGTGTAGAACGGTCCAGAGAAGTTTCACAACTTGGCCAAGGCAACCAAGTTCAAAGAAACATACAAGAAATCAAATATTACAATTCCTAGTTCAGTTATATTTTTTAGTATATTAAGTAAATACCCAGTCTTTTTTGGTCTTTTATTCTGGCATTTATTATCTGAAAGTGTTTCTGGGTATCCTTTTAGTCCCTTAGCTGATTTCCTTCCCTGAAGTGGCCATAGAATGGCCCTAGTTTACCTGGCATTTTCTTTGTCTCTGTGACTTTTCAATGTTGTACGAGATATTCTTCTGTGTGAAAGGGTGTGGTTGGCAGGAACAGGGTGGGTGTATCCTGAAGTTCAGCTCTTCCTGGAAGGAGCCAGACCATGCTCTCAGTGCTTGGCAAGCTCATCCTCAATGGAGAACAGAGGAAAGGGCCTAGGTTTACCATGGTAATTGTCCAGTCTTGGCTGGGACCAGGCCTCATGCTCAGAGACTCAAAGCACTTTGTGAAAATTTATGGGAGACCATCCTAAGCAATGAAATAAATATTAGACAGGAATGTCCTCCAGAGATATGGACTTTGAACTAGCTTTATTCATCTCTACCTCCTGCTCCGAGTGTTGACATGTGGTCTTTGAGGGTTATAGACAAATTGCAGTATATTCAAAAGAGAATTCCAGGCTATTGAAGACATTTCATACTATGTACAAGGAAGAACAGCTAAAAAACATGGGGGAAGTAGACTAAAGGAAGGGCTATCTCTAAGAGAATTTGATCATAGTCTTTGGATATCTGTAGGGGAATAGCTGGCTTATTAAATCATGTCTGTTAATGTATCCTATCTATTACAATGTGTTGGTTTTGTTGAAATACTGTATATGCAGATATGTAATTTGAAAAAAGGTTAGTTGCAGTGTGGAATCTGAAACCATGTTAATGAACTTTCCATATTCTGTTAGGTTAAAATCCATTGGTCTATCTTACATTATGGATGTAACTTTCATCCATATATGGTTTTGTAACATTATCCTTTGGTTAATTGGCTCATGAGTTAAACAACTGCCACATGTTGACACATTTCAATATACAATATCAAAATATCACAGTAGATAATATCACCACTGATATCTTTATGTTGAGGACCCATCTAGTTCATGGTAATGCATACAAGTTTTCCTAAACTCTAATTTTTGCCTAAAGCTTAGATTTTTATCATTAGTAATAATTATCAGTTATTTTTCTTGATGTGACAAACTCAGTTTGTTCATTTTCAAGTAGATGCCTGCCAAGTATCCAAGTCTGAATAACTATAGTTTGTCTGTCAGTCATTCTTTCAAACAAAAATAGTGTTTCATGAAAAGAGAGGCTCGTTCAGCTTTTAACTCAAACAATTGCACAAATGTTTTCTCTTGAGATAACTACGTGTCATAATTAGCAGAAATGTACATCTTCTTTTGCCACACAGAATGTGAAGAAGACATGTACTCAAAAGTTGAGAGTTAATAAATTAAGTTTTTGCTACTTTGTCAATGTTATGGATGAAATTTTGTCCCCCCAACATTCATATGTTGAAGCTCTTCCTCCCAGTATCTCAGAATGTGGCTATCTTTGAAGATATGACCGTTAAAGAAATGATTAAGTTAAAAAATGAGGCACTGATGGTTGGGCACAATCCAATCTGACTGGTGTCCTTGTAAAAAGATAAAATTTGAACTTACAAAGAAATGAGACATGCAGGCACAGAGGAAGGACCGTGTCAGGACACAGTGAGAAGGCAGCCTTCAGCAAGCTTAGGAAAGAAACTTCAGGAGAAACCAACTCTGTAGGCATCTTGATCTTGGATTTCCAGTCTTAGAACTGTGAGAAAATAAATTTTTCTGTTTAAGCCACTATGACTGTGGTGTTTTGTTATGGCATCCCTAGCAAACTAATATAGTCAGTAACATTTAAAAAAATTTAAATTATTTATTGTTTAAAGTATTACATGTCTCCATTTTCCCCTCCATTGATCTCTCCCCAGCTGCCCCCACCCTCCAGCACATGCCCTCACTCCTCGCCCCCCTGACTATGTCATTGGTTATGCTCATACACATGCATATAAGTCCTTTGGTTGATCTCTTACTTCCTCACCCCCTGCCTTCCCTCATAGGTTGGCCAATAACATTTTAAAGTAAAACAGACTCTTCCCCAACATGTACTCAACTCCACCAACAAATACATGGCAGGGAAGTATATAATGGTTGCTAGTACAGAATTGATGCCACTGACTTGATTCATGCTAAGGGACTAGAAGTTTTACCCACCATTGTTTTTGCATCAGCAATGAAAATGTAAACACAATGAAAAAAGGCAAATAATACTTTGGTATTGTTGTTGCAGAAGATTAAAGAAAACCAAGTGATGCTTTAAAGAAGAGGAGTGATACTTTCTATTTATGCTGGTGGACTCAGAGAATAACTTTCCAAATCTGAGTAAAGTAACATGCAGGGGCTTCTCTTTTATATCTTTCTGGGGTCTTGTCCTGCAAATATGGATTATGCTTCCGGTCCTTTTCATAGGCTTTGCAAGAAGGCTCCCAGGTGTTGGGGGTCCCAGGCCATATCTGATTATCTGGGCTGGCGCCAGAATTAATAACCCTCCCTCTGGGGCAGTGCACTGTTCACAGTTTTATGGCCTCTGTAACAGGTTCTGCAAGACCAGTTTCTGGGAAAGAAGTAATAACTTAATTATAGGTTATCAAGAATGTACACTGGCAAGATGGAGGCTGGCAGCCATGGAGAGAGCAGTGAGTGGATAGTCTCAGAGAACCAAGATGGCGGCATGAGATATATACCTAAATGCGCAGCCTCCCACAACTACATTATAAAAATATAACTATAAAGATAAACGGCCATCCACCAGAACCAAGGGAGGGGAAGCTTTACAACTAGAAGGCAAAAGAAGGAATGCATTGAGACTGAGTAGAAGTTCCCGACACCAAAACTGAGAGGTACGGACGCGCACAAAATGGAGGCGGCGCAGGTGAAAGGGGACGGCGGTTGTACCTAGGTCCGTGGCTTGGAAGATTATAAACTCTGGGGTCGCACTGAACGTGATGCGGGCTGTCAGGCAACGGGTGAAAGATGAGTGGTGTTCTAGCAGAGCTGTTCACAGCGATCACTGACGTGGAAACTTGGGGACTCAGGGGCGTGCAGACACTAGGGCATAGAGGCGCCAAATCCGGGAGAAGCTGCAGAGTCTGCGGAGGGGCAGCCATCCCAGGTTGCTCCACCCCGGTGATTCTGAGACCCCGTCCCACCCAATTTACAACCCCATCCAAGCTGTGTGCCTGCCTGCTGCAGCATTACCTAAGGGACTGCAGCTGGGACAGAACTCCAAAAGTTCCAAACCCCAAATGAAGAGAAAGGCCTGGAGGTCATTTCCTCTCAGTGATACCTCTCAGTGATAACTACAACAAGACTGTGCACCTAGCCTTCAAAGGCGTACAACAAAAGAATCCACCCCAGGTGACTGGAGAGGCTGAATCATAGGGCCCTATAGGATACCTAGCACAGAAAGCCACTCTACCAATGCAGGGAAGCAGCCAAAATGCGGAGACAAAGAAACAGATCACAAATGACAGAAATGGAGGAAAGCAAACTACTGGATATAGAGTTCAGAACTATGGTTTTAAGGTTTTTCAAGAATTTTCTAGAATCTGCTGATAAACTTAGTAATATTATACAGTGATCCAACAGCAGACTAGAGGTTTGCAATAATCAAGTCAAAGATTTGAAACATGAAAAAGCAAAAAGCACCCAACTGGAAGAGAAAAAAGAAAAAAAAATCAAGAAGTGTGAAGATAGTGTAAGGAGCATCTGGGACAACTTCAAGTGTACCAACATCAGAATTATAGGGGTATCAAAAGAAGAGAGAGTGCAAGAGATTGAAAACCTATTTGAAGAAATAGTGACAGAAAACTTCCCCTATCTGGCGAAAGAAATAAACTTACAAGTCCAGGAAGCACAGAGAACCCCAAACAAAAGGAATCCAAGGAGGGCCACACCAAGACACATCATAATTAAAATTCCAAGGGCAAAAGACAAAGAGAGAATCTTAAAAGCAGCAAGAGAAAAACAGTTAGTTACCTACAAGGGAGTACCCATACGACTGTCAGTTGATTTCTCAAAGAAATCATGCAGGCCAGAAGGGAGTGGCAAGAAATATTCAAAGTGATGAATAGCAAGAACCTACAGCCAAGATTACTCTACCCAGCAAGGCTATCATGTAAAATTGATGGTCAGATAAAGAGCTTCACAGACAAGAAAAAGCTAAGGGAGTACATCACTACCAAACCAGGATTATTTGAAATGCTGAAAGACATTCTTTAAGACGAGGAAGAAGAAGAAAAAGGTAAAAATAAAAAGTATGAACAACAAAGTGACAACAAATACATATCTATCAACAAGTGAATATAACAAGTCAATAGAAATATCCAGTGAACAGAATAAACTAGTGAATAGAATATAAGTAAGGGCATAGAAAGGGAATGGAATGACAATTCTCAGGGGGAAGGGGACATGAGGGGTATGGGAAGAGACTGGACAAAAATCTTACATCTATGGATGAAGACAGTGATGGGGATAAAAGCACAGGGTGGGGGAGACCAGATGGAGGGGAGCTATAGGGGAACATCTGTAATAATCTGAACAATAAAGATTTAATAATAATAATAAAAAAAGAATGTATACTGGGCTGGCTGGCATGGATTCTGATTGCTAGCCCCCCAAATATCAGGGTTACTGTAGAATTAGCTCTTTTTAGCCTTCTCATTATTATAAAAATAGTTCTGACTTAATGGACTCCTAAAATGGTGTTGGGGTCCCTAAAGGTTCATGGACTATACTTAGAGAACCACTATCTTAATTTTTTGTTGTTTGTGCTACTGAAGTTGCAATGGTAGCAGAGCAGTTAACTCCAGGTTTCCTCAGTGACCTTATCTCTTTGTTTACTAGTGATTAGTAGAGCAACTTTATCATATGCTTTGCTTGATTAATGAGTAAGTAGTCAGAAGCCACACCTAAAGGAACTAGAAAAAGAAAAACAAACAAAGCCCAAAGTGAGTAGAATGGAAAAAAATAAAGATTAGAGCAGAAATAAATGACATAGAGACTAAAAAAAAGTACAAAAGATCAATGAAACCAAGAGTGGTTCTTTGAAAAGATAAACAAGATTGACAAACCTAACCCAGACTCATCAAGAAAAAAACAGGATCCAAATATATAAGATAAGAAATGAAAGAGCAGTAACTGACAATGCAAAATATAAAGAATTATAAGAAAATATTATGAACAACTATATGCCAGCAAATGGGACAACTTAAATGAAATGCATAAATTCATACAAATATACATACAATCTCCCAAAACTGAATCAGAAAGAACCAGAAAATTTGAGCAGACCCATTAAAATCAATGATACCTAAGTGGTAACAATAATAATAAAAAAACCTCCCAGCAAACAAAAGTCCTGGACTGGATGTCTTCAGAGGTGAATTTTACCAAACTTTCAAAGAAGAACTAACACCAATTCTTCTCAAACTAGTCTAAAAATTCAATAGGAGGAAATACTCCCAAGCTTATTTTACAAAGCTAGCATTATCCTAATTCCAAAACCAGATTAAGACACTACAAAGAAAGAAAATTATAGGCCAATATCCTTGATGAACATTTATACTAAAATTCTCAAGAAAATATTAGCAAACTAGCTCTAGCAATACATTAAGCAGATCATACACCATGAATGAGCAGGTAAGATTTATTCCTGGAATGCGAAGTTGGTACAATATTCACAAATCAATTAATGCCATAATTCATATAAAAATATGAAGGGTAAAAATCATATGATCATATCAATAGATGCAGAAAAAGTATTTGATAAAATCCAGCACCCATTTAAGATAAAAACTCTCAGCAAAGTGGGAATTGAAGGAACATAACTCAACAAAGTAAAGGCAATACATGACAAACCCACAGCTAACATTTTTAAAAAATATATTTTATTGATTTTTTTTTACAGAGAGGAAGGGAGAGAGATAAAGAGAAACATAGAAACATTGATCAGCTGCCTACTGCACACCCCCTATTGGGGATGTACCTGCAACCAAGGTACATGCCCTTGACTGGAATCCAACCTGGGACCCTTCAGTCCGCAGGCCGACGCTCTATCCACTGAGCCAAACAGGTCAGGGCCACACAGCTAACATTTTGCTGATTGTCACTAGTTGTTAGAGAAATACAGATTAAAACCACAATGAGATGTCACCTCACATCTGTTAGAATGGCTACTACCAACCAATCCAGAAATGACACTGTTGGATGTGGAGAAAAGGAATTCGCTGTTGGTGGAAATGCAAATTGGTGCAGCCACTATAGAAAACTGTATGGAATTCCTCAAAAGATTAAAAATGTATCTGGCTTATGACCAATGATTCCACTTCTGGGGATTTATTTGAAGAATCCCAAGACACTAATTTGAAAGAATATATGCACCCCTATGCTCATTGCAGCATTATTTACAATAGCCAAGCTATGGAAGCAACCCAAGTGCCCATCAATAGACAAGTAGATAAAAAAAGCTGTGGTACATATATAGTCAAACTTCGTTTCTCAAACACCCACCCCCTGAACAATTTGGTTCTCAACCAAGTTGTTCACAGATAAAAAATGCCTCAGTAATAGACCAAAACTTCAATTTTCAACCTGACAACCCTTTCATGTTGAGATATCAGCATGACAAAAAGCTTCTCACAGGCAAAGAAGAGAATTCTTTTGTTGCTGGTGATTAACACAATTTTAAAACATCAAGAGTGCTAATGTTGCTAAGGATGTGAAAATACAAAACATCAATCACAGGCAATTGAATAGGTAGAAAAACTGTTGTTGATGGGATAAAGGATAAGAAGTTAGTTGGTGATAGCATTTCGGAGGCAGTGATATATGAAACATTCCTTTAAGGCTAGTAGGGGGTGATTCAATAAATTTAGGAAAAGAAATGTTTATTTGTAAGTTAAATAGTACGTTAGACATGTACTGTATATAAGAAAGGTTGAGGGGGAGGACAGGAGCAAGCTGGAAGAGGTTAATGGGGGGAAAAGAGGACCTATGTAATACTTTCAACAATAAAGATTAAAAGAAAAAAGAAAGGTTGAAACAGGGAATCATTTTTGGGTCTGGAATGGATTAATTCAATTTACATTATTTCTAATGAGAAAAATGATTCAGTTTTTGAACAAATTGCTTCTTGAACATCCTTCTGGGTTTGAGAAATGAGGTTCCACTATATACAATAGAATATTACTTGGCCATAAAAAATATAAAGTCTTACCATTTGCAACAGCATGAATGAACCTAGAGGATATTATGCTCAGTGAAATAAGTCAGTCAGAAAAAGACAAATACCATATGATTTCACTTACATGTGGAATCTAAAGAATAAAATAAATAATCAAAATGGAAATACAGAGAAAGAATTTGTGGTTGCCAGAAAGGGCAGGGAGTGGGTGGATGGGTGAAAGAGGTGAAGGGACTATGAAGCACAAAGTGGTTGTTACAAAATAGTCATGGGGAAGTAAGTAGAGCATAGGAAATATAGTAAATAAAATTGTGATAACTATAGTGCCATTTGGAGTACTCCAAATGGCAGTGGAAATATTGAGGGGAACACTATGAAAATGATATGATTGTCTAAATGTTAGGGGTGGAAATAGAATAATGGGGACCAGCTACAATGATAGTATCTAATAAAAGGGTAATATGCAAATTAGGCATCACTTTGTCACAAAGATGACCACCCTTATAGCCACAAGATGGTGACACCCAGTCTGGCTCAGCCCCGCCACTGAAGTGGTCAGGCCTGTTAGCCAGGCAGATGGTGGGGGAGGCGGGGGGCCAGAAGGGCGGAACAGGCAATCAGAGGGGCTGGGGGTCCCCTGCCCAGGTCAGAGGCCTTCACCAGAGGCCTCAGGCATGGGCAAGGGCAGAGCCAGTAATTGGAGTGGGCAGGGGCAGAGCCTGTGATTGCGGGGGTCTGGGCACTGGGGAAGCCAGCAAAGCAGGGGTCTGGGGGATCCCCTGCCCAGGCCTGCAACCTTGGCCAGAGGCTGCAGGCCTGGGCAGGGGTGAAGCTGGGATTGGAGGGGCAGGGATGGAGCTGGTTATTGGAATGAACTACAGAGGAAACACCTTTTCTTACCACTCATTGGCTAAGTTCCCTGTATGCCACTGGTAATATTCTTAGTAACTTGGGTAATAAGAATCCAAAAAGGCAATCTAGGGTTTTTCCACCACACTCCTGAAGAAAAAAAATGAAGGTCCACTTCTGAGGGCTAAGAAATGTCATATCCTGCCCTAGCCAGTTTGACTCAGTGCACAATGCCTCAGCCTGCTGACTGCAGGGTGTGGGTTCAATTCTGACCAAGGGCATGTACCTAGGTTGCAGGCTTCTCCCTGGCCAGGGCCCAGGTCAGGGCTCATGCAGGAGGCAACCAATCAAAGTGTTCCTCTCACTTTGATGTTTCTCTTTATTTTTCCCTTCTCTTCCACATTCTCTAAAAATCAATGGAAACATATCCTCAGGTGAGGTTAAAAAAAAAAAAAAAGGAAAGAAAGGTCATATCCTATGAGAGACACATCTTGAAAATGCCTAAAGAAAGTTGTCATTTTTTCATGGTGAAGGGACTGGAGTCTGTGTTGATGAAAACACCTTGGTGGCTGTAGTGACTGGCAGTGGCTGCAGCAGTGGGGTAATGGGGCTGGTGGCTTCCCCTGATTAGCCTGGTTGCCTCCCATAAAAGGAGGCCAGACTGTGGCTTAGGCCTGCTCTCCAAGGGGAGCAGGGAGCGGGCCTAAGCTGTCAGTAGGACACCCCCTGAGGGCTCTCAATATGAGAGAGGAGGCAGACTGGTCTGAGGACTCCTCTCCCCCGACCCAGTGCATGAATTTTGTGCATTGGGCCCTTAGTAAGAAATATTAATCATACTCTGTTAACCATCATGATTTTGTTCTGATCAGAGAAAGCACATTCTAATCTTGTGGAGAGTTGTATGTCCTGGGACATGGGCGCTAACATCGAAATGCAGTCCATCTTCCTGTCCCGAGAACAGTCTGTTATTATGGAAAGGTTTACAACCTCATGGCTGAAACAGTCTAGTCCAGGAGGCTCCTGCTCTTTACAACTCCAGTCTCTATTACTTGTAATCTGGTTCTGGGGCACCCAGAGGTGCCAACCCTCTGCAACACCCCTCCAGTCCACATGACTTGTATCCTGTGCCTACATTCCCAGGCCTGTAATTCTTACTTCTCCATGAAATCTTTGTCCTTCTACCCAGTATAAGCAGCTGGCTTATGGTGGGGTGCAGAGCATATTTTTGTGGATGACCTGCTGCTCTCCCATATTCTAGCAGTATTGGAATAAATGCTCATATATGATTCAACCCTGCCTCTGCTTAATTGGCTCAAGCAGTGACAGGTAGCCCAGACCCCTTGGTTGTCTGGTTACATAACCACTAAACCGTATACCCAAAACGAAAACATAAAAAAAAGAAGTGAAAGTGGTTCTTAATTTTTTGCAAAATGCTCAAATGTATTCATAATAAGAGAAATGTGAATTAAAACTCTACTGAGGTATAATCTATCACTTATTTAATTGAAAAGAATAAAAGTTTCACAAATTAAAAAAAATAAACATGTTTTTCTGCATAACCATGGTACTACTATTTCCCACTTAAAAAGGTTAACAATTCCTTAAAATCATTTAATAACCAGCTCATGGTTAAATTTTCCTAATTGTCCCCAAAATGTTTTTTATAGATTTTTTCAAAACAAGAATCCAACCAAAGACATTTAATTTGGTTGTTAAATCTTTTGTTTGCTTAGTCTGTAATATTTTCCTTCCACTGCTTTGCCTCCACTGTATTACCCCCCGACTCTCATCCCCACTTTTCACCACATTGATGATTGAAGGGATTGGGACTATTGTCCTGTAGAATGTCTTACCTTCAAATTTGTCTAGTTAGTTCTTTGTATAATCTTTAAAAAAAAATTGATTTCAGAGAGAAGAAGGGAGAGGGAGAGAGAGACAGAAACATCAATGATGAGAGAGAATAATTGATTGGCTGCCTCCTGCATGCCCCCTACTGGGGACTGAGCCCGCAACTCACACATGTGCCCTGATGGGAAATCAAATCATGACCTCCTGGTTCTTGGGTGGACCCTCAACCATTGAGCCACACTGGGTGGACACTTTATATAATCCTTTAACTTGTTCTTCTAGCTCTCTTATTTCCTGTTGGAATTAAAGGTTTGATTAGCTTTCTTAAGTTTTTTATATTTGGCAGAATTCTGTATAGATGATGCTGTGTCCTGCATATTGCATCAAGTTAAGGTAGAAATGACTTGCTTGATGAGGCCAAGATCAATCACTAGGGTAAAATGGTGACAGAAAAACCTGTCTTGTACAATTCTCACTGTAACCAGAAAGTAATCTGAGACTTTAAAATGTTTTTAAACTTTTATTTTTGGCTTGAAACTTTCCCCCTCCACCCTGCATAATTTCTTGTATGAAGCAGGAAGCTGGTCATATTTCTTTTTTTCTGTTACTGTTTCTGCTCTAGCAGAAGAAAGTTTTAAACTCATCACTATATGCGAAAAATTAGTATTTAAGAGTCTGCTCCTTTAGAAAATAAGTAATCCAAAGATATGTTCCATTTCTGTGCTAAAAATGAGAATTTCATTAAAAAGTGTCACCTTCTATTCTATGAAAATAGGCTCTTCTGATGTTATTTTGATTGCATTGATGCATTCTATAATTTACAAGTTATTTTGAAAAACCTTGGAGGAGGTCTAGGTATAGTTTTCTTTCCCTGTACAGTGCTTTTGCTTTTCTGGACTTAAAAGAGCAATTGGACTTGTTGTGCTAAGCGGTGGTTGTCATCCCAGGATGAAGGGATTATTCCTGTGTTCTTGGATTAAATATATGCAGGGTTAAGAGAAGAGTGAAGGAGAGTCCAGGCTTCATAAGCTCTCAAATCTATGGAATTAACCATTGATTGATTCTCTGAAGTAAACAGAAATATTGCTTAGTTCCCAGGAAACATCTTTTAAAAACACATCATTTAAGTAGGTAGGCATAAATGTGTCATTGCTCTGGGATGAGGAGGCTGCTTGGTGGCATTAGGTCAGAGAGGGAGATGCCTCGATACTGAAATAATATCCTAGTCCTGCTAGGTCTTCCACTATCTCAAGGACCAGCTCAAGATTGATCTCCTAAAGCTCTTCTCAGCTAACTCTACCTAACAAAAATTTCCCTTCTCACCATCTGATTACTTGTGATTTTCTGATAGCTCCGGTTTTATTTATGAAGAATTTGTACTCCTCATCATACCACTGGGCCATTTGTCCTGTGCTGCTTAATAATGAATGACTTTCTTGCCATCTCTACTCCTTCATTTGACAGTTTTCTCATGAGAACAAGGCACATGAACTGATAGGGTTGGGGGATTCTGGGTTAGAGATTCACCTGATGGCTTTCAGTATGGCCTTTATAAATACATTATTTTAAAATGACTTGAACTCTGCCAGCATGTCATATTGTAATGAAATGGGATTCAATTCACAACAACCAGTGTCTAAGCATTTTTGTACATTTGTAGTAAACATCTTAGCATTTAGTAATGCTTTTACGAGGCATTGAGTTCTTTGAAGGGAGGAGTTATGTACATTGGGCAGATGTGAGTTCATCTTCTTGGTTCATCATATGCAAGTGTGTGACCCAGGATACAGGCTCACAGTCATTATTGGTCCCATTCCTTTTACTTCTTCCATGATATTCTCTTTTACATTGTCCCAAGTATAGTTAATAAATGTTAAAATGTGTGGTTGGAATTATTTATTACTGATGACTTAGGTAATACTTGTTCATTCTGAAACCATTGCAGTAGACAATGAGTAAACCCCTAAAGATAGGAGTCTGGAGGCAAGGGGCAATAAAACTCATTTTATTTTCCCACAACACTCAGAGGACTCCTCCTGAGGCAAGACATACATCGTGGATCATAGTTGGGTGTTTTTAAACAAAGGCTTAATACATTTCAATCTCTGTGGTAAGTAGTCACAGTGAAACACAGCAGTACAAAAACCCTCTTCTTCCTTTTTTTTCTTTCCTTGGCATTTTGCCATTACTACCCTCTGCCATCCAGAACCTCAGAAATCTCCTTTCACTGATGTTGTTATTGTGGTTAAATACAATAAAATTCAGAGGCACAAAATTATTATAATCACACAAATCAATAAGTAAAACACTAAGAATCTAAAAAATAAATGGGTAAAGAACAAATGACGATAGTCACTCATTGGTTAACAAACTTGGAAAAATGTTTTGACCTTCTAGTAGTAAAAAAAATGTAAATAAAGCATTGACAAATCATTTTTTCAAATATTTAAGCAATGTTTTGTTAGAAAAGGTAAAGTTCCCCATGCTGTAATGATTTCAAAACAATATAAATACTTACATTTTTTACTAGAAGCCAATTAATGAATATAAAGAGGGTGAAAACATCCATATTAGTCAGAGCAAATATTTCCATTTTGAGAAATTTGCTGTGAGAAAATACTATACATGTTTGAATATAAACTGAGGTTTATTATCCTCAGAGAAGAGAGAGCTCCCTTATATTTTTATTTCCTACAAATTACAAAAAGCAATATTATACTGCTTTCATGCAATTATTTTATTTTGCACAGTTAAGTACAGCTTACTGAAGACACATTATCCTGGAATGATCTCAATCAATGCTAGTCCATGCATGCTTCTGGAAGTCCTCAAATGAGATTAATGAAAAAGATAACTACATAATTGAACAAAAAGTTAGTAACTATTCTTGGGAGTATGCCTTTAAAATTACAAGTGTTCAATATTGTCAAAACAAATCTTTTAAAGTAAATCTTTTGCTGTGTAGATCAAGAATATCACAGGATAAACAGCAAAGCAACTGTTCTATTGTTATGTGAATAGATATTGTAGTTCAAAAATGTTTTTAGTGATAGCTTCATGTATGGATTTATAATGTGCTATGATTTAAACAATTTAGACACAAGTGAGTTTGATGTGCTTTAGAAAAATGGTTGAAGATTAAAAAAGCAGCCCTAGTGATGAAAAAAATACATTGATTTGAGATGCCTGTGAAGCATTTGAATAAAATTTGTGAAATATGAGAATTTAAAAAAGCAGTAATTCAAAACTAATATTTATTTATATAATATGTGATTTTAAATATGCATGTGTATCAACTAAGTTGATAAATAAAAAATTTTTGAAGTAGAATTTGACAATTTCATCTACAACCCTAAGTGTTTATCTATTCAAGTTGGCCAAAAAACCTAATTTTGAATCTTCTATTTGAGGAAATGAAGGCTTATTTCAGATTTCATATGCATATATCTTTATATATAAAGCATATGTATAGTTTCCTCATACAATTTAAACAATAAAAATGTTGTAAATACATATATTTTCATCACAGCAATTTTTATAACAGGAATAATGTTAAAGTTGCCTAAATTCTTAGTCATAAGAGAACTGATTAACTAGACTATAGTATGTTCCTAGATACAGTGTTAATATGGATTACTAAAAATACCAATTAGTCCAACTGTGGTGGCTCAGCATTAACCTATAAACCAGGAGGTCACGGGTTTCGGGCTTGATCCCCAGTGGAGGTTTGCAAGAGGCAGCTGACCAATGATTCTCTCTCATCATTGATGTTTCTCTTTCTTTCTCTCTTCTCATCCCTCTTTGAAATCAATAAAAATATATTTAAAAAATTCTGATTAGGAAGAGTATCTAATAACATAGAGAATTACTTGTTCAATGTTAAAAAAGATGCAAATGTGTGTAAAGAAAACTGAGAATGTATAGGCTTCATCTTCTTTCAATGTAGACTTTTATAATGAATTCTAGGGAAGACAAGAGCTCAGGTCCTTGAGTTCTAGCTCCCAGCCAACGTAGACAGCCTTCTCAGTGCAGCCATCCCTCTGAACCCACTTTCTGACAAGGTTGCTTGTTTCACTGCTGAATGGCTTTCAACTGATACAAAGGTATTCCTGCTTTTGAAATGAAATCTCTTCTTCCAGGTATCTTCCCTTCTCCTTCCCTTCCCTATCCCATTAGCCCTAATTCTGCCCTCTGCTGCAACGGTTGGGTTGATGCTCTTTGGCTATAGACTTCACTGGGCCTTTTCCTGGATGTGGAAAGATAGGTGCCCACTTTGGGAGACTGCAGACTCTCCTTGTTTGATCACACTGAGCCTCCAAGCAAGGCAGAACAAAGTTTCATTTGGACAGTGTTCCTCAAGCTTTGAAAATTCTGCTATGGTTGCTTCAGTCTTTAGCTTGTGGCTATTATTTCTATTATAATACAATGCTCCCTTCCTCCCCTTCCAACCTTTTAGAAAAGCTAAAGCCTCCATTATTTTCATCACTCACAAATTATAGTTGACTCTTGCACAACACAGATTCGAACTGCCTGGGTTCACTGGTTTCAGAGTATTTCCTGATACCGGTTTTTGATGGGAATAGAGTGAAAACATGAGGGATGTGATGGGGAGGAGGGTCCGAGGAAAGGGCACAGAAAGATGAGAATGGTGACATACTTTACAGTTTATAGAGGGTTGGCAGTTGACAACCTCCCTTAGCTTTTGCCAAGATTTTGGGTTATTCTAGCCACAGTTAAGCATTTCTTTTGGGGAGTTGGATTCTGTGGGATTCAAGGATTCTGCACTGTTTGAATTTTCATATCTTCTTTCAGAGACCTTAATAAAATTTATATCCTAATATTGACCTTTATCTTTTCTGGGGAGATCAGGTTAATATCAATTCCAGTGATAAATACTCCGTGCCCACAATATTTTTCCTGGTACTAAGTCTTTGTTTCTCTCCTTGCACTTTGTCCCTGTCCTTCCTATCGTTCTTAGCTTTACTAAGTAGGTAGTGCACAATAGGGAACATTTTCTTGGAGAAAAAAAAGTAAAATAAATCTACAGACTTAGGAATAGCCAGGGTACAATCTCTTATAGACAGCTGCAGGACAAGGACATCCTTATAAGGCCTGACAAACTGGCAATGATTTCTGATTAGCAGAGACCCCATTGCCATGTCATACATTTGAAGAGAGGAAAGGTCCTACTGCTGATATCTTTTAATACCTATTCAGGGTATGATGAACATGTGGGATTCAGAGTGGGAGATGGGCAAGGTCTGTGATGTGGGAAAGCATTGGATAGATTTTTAAATTTTCCTAAAGCACATGCTGAGTTGTAATACCTACTTTCTAATAATTTCCTTAACTCTCAGTCTTAATAGTAAACTCAGACTTCTTAATTCCCAGCGGGAAGTATTAAAACCATGAGATGCTCAGGGGAAAGTCTCCCAGTCTCTGTCTTAGAGCAGGTGTTATATGATTGATGGAATTGCAGTATGGGAATGCCTAAGAAGCTGATTCTCATGCCCTGCCCTGGAAGATGCTTCCTGGGTAGTTGGCAGTTGAGACCCACATCTGTTGTGAACTGGCCCAAAGCCAGAAGCTTTTGTTCTCTGAGTTGGAAAGGAACTCAAATGTGGGGTGTTAGGGCTACAGGGAACCACAGGATGTGAATATTCTGGGTCCCTCGTGCCTCATAAGGAAGATGCATCTGTTGGATTAGGCAGCTGGTGAGAAAACTGAGTCAGCAGGGGACCAGAGCAGTTTCCTAGAACTTAGGGCCCATCCGTCCTACTGCTACCTACCTCTCTCAGAACATGGGCTTTTCCTGCATTATTAGCCAATCTGTTTAGTCAGGTATGACTACTGGGATCCGTGTGATGGCATAAACAATGCTGAACAAGGAGATCCTTCCTCCAGGTGTGTTGGAGACCAGATGGTTTGTAGTGTGGAAGCCAAAAGGCTATGGCAAAACCATCCTAATCCTTTCTGGCAAGTGATCTGTCTGTACTGATAGTTGACTTGATTAGTGTATATAGGATGAAGTCTCAGTTTTCACCACTGAACGCTCTATGTGCAGAAACAATGTACGGGAACTGGTAGAAATATATCCCAATGGAAATGCAGTGTGATTAGATATGTGTTTTATTATAGCTCTTGGAATATGCATTAGAGACAGAAAAAGATTTTCCTTTGGAGTCAGATTCACTTACTTTAACTTGAGCCTCCAGACTAACCCAAGATTATGCTGACTTGTTCCAGGTTATTTTTGAGTAGACCATGTCTGCCATAAATACATGGTAGAATGAGGTGAGGTGTTAGAACAAAAGTAGATCAGAAAGTTAGAGTTGTCTAAGGTGAGACTGTTTCTTTCTTCCATTGAAGGGATATGATCTGGACATCTGCCATTACAGTCCACAGAACTGGCACACTCAAACCTTTGCCCAGGTGCATTCAAATCTTTTCCCAGGAGCCATATATCCCATAGTTCCAAGATTCAGTTCTGAGCTTTTACAGAAGTGATATATAGATAACCCAACCTTTTCCAATGGCAGATATAGTGATGAAGTAGCGGGAGCTGGATTTAGATAGAATTTCCAAGTCTTTCTGAGTTAGGCACCTTCAAGAGTCATAATATCAGTGGAGTTCAGTGCAGTTCTAAAATGCTGCTCTGGGAACAGATCTCTGAGAAAAATGACTCAAATGGCATAAGGTGGTATTATCTTTCAGACCCACATGGGTTGGGGTAGGAGTGAGAAGCAAACACAGAAGTAGGAAGGGACTTGTTTTGCATCATTTCCCTGCTGAGACTCAAGTGTTTGGGAATGAGCATTGTTGGAAGCTGTAGGGCACAGGTCAGGGTGGCTGGGAAAAGAACTCAATTAAAAAAGTTACAGAGTATCAACACTCTGTCAGCAAATGTTATAATTTTATAAAGTGGAGGTCGAAGGATCAAGATCAAAGAAAGATATTTAGAAATAAATGCTGCAGGAGACACTAAGTGAATGATTTGATATAGAACAATAACATTGAGAGCATTTTTACTGATGTTGTGCTCTGCCAGTGTAGCCCAAGCTTGAGCTCTTTGCTCCTCATAGCTGCCTGGGATAACAGAGAAATGGAAGAGGAAATCTCTACATAAGGTTTGTGAAGAAATAAAAAAAAAATTAACTTTTATGTTGATCTTGTAATGGAAATAAGAATGCCCAAAGGCCATTGGGAGTTAGCTTTAAAGGGAAATAATAGAAAACACAAATAAACCAGAGCATTTACAGAAAAAGGGGACAATCCATGTTTAATCAATGGTCAGATTTAACATAGCTTGGCACATATAATTTCCTATCAGAATACTGATAACATTTCAGTGAACTTCGGTCTGGATGCCTGTGATGGGTAACAATGGCAACTGCTGTTTTGTGTGAGTTCAATCAGGAGACGCAGGCAATAA
Source organism: Murina feae (assembly GCA_004026665.1). NCBI lineage: Eukaryota > Metazoa > Chordata > Mammalia > Chiroptera > Vespertilionidae > Murina > Murina feae. The sequence goes on from PVJC01003486.1 coordinate 48,282, forward strand.
TGAGTCTGATTTGTGACACTGTTGTTTAGCAGAGCCTTTGGCTCAAAAACACTTGGAGATGTCTTGTGTTTTTCATATTTTGCCTTTGTTTTGTGAATGTTGTACAGAGCTGCTCTTATACCTGAGGACCTTGCCTTTTCACACTGTATGTATGATGTGTATAAATGACACTCTGTATTGGTGCCATCAATGACTTATTTGTAAGCTCTTCTTTTCTTTAAATTTCTTTATTGATTAAGTTATTACATATGTATCCTTATCCCCACATTATGTAAGCCTTTTTAAAGGCCTAGTTAATATCGGTACTTCAGGTAGCTTACAACACTAGATTCTGAGGCCACAATATAGGAATATAGACTTCCTGGTCTTTTTACTGTCCCCAAATGTAACCAGATAATCCTCTGTCTGGTACTTGGGAACCAAGTAACTTTTTTTACAAAAAGGTTCTAAAGAGTTGCTTTAGAAAACCTAGGAAAGTGTAAGACTAAAGACAAGCCACAGCCTGAAGCCCAGACTGCTGACTTGAGCACAGATGGGAGAATGTTAACAGCCAAGAAATATGAGGTCTTTGGCTCCTTTCCCAGAACTGCCAGGCTAAGACCTTGGCAGAGACTCAACAGGAAACTGAACTCTATTTGCATATCCTTTTATACATGGGAGATTAAAAGCTTCAACCTTGAGTGATCACAGTTTTTGAGAATCACGATGAGGCATTAAAGAGGAGGAGTGTCCCAAGGGAGATGAGCTGGAGGCGAAGCAAGGTAGGTGTGAGGTTAGCAATGACTTTCAATTCTCTTTGATTAATCATGAATGTATTTCATTTAGTTCTTTTTACTTTATTTTATCCTTTTTGGGTCAGAGCTAAGCTAGGAACCTGTGCTTTCCAATCTTTGGAATCTGTCAAATTTGATTTCCTTTGTCCCACAACTGCTTTCTTCTCATTCTTGCTGGGTAGAGACCTATAGCTTATTAGTGCTGAAGGAACCTTACAGATCATCCAAATATACGCTTTCTATTAAATAGAATCTGAGATTCAAAGAGGTTAACTGATTTATCTAAAGCATAAAAAAAGAAGAGTTTGATTTCCAAACAATTTCCCCCCCAAACAGGCTGCTAGTTCTGTTAGCAGGTGAAAGTTTCCTCAGATCTCAAAGTGCTCCTTTCCATCCAGCATGTGGTTTACCATGGATATTCTCATAATCTTCTTCCATCAGAACATGTGTTTCTGGCATAGAACAGCTTTGATTCCCTGGCTTTTCTGCTTAGCCCCACTGGATAAGGTCCCTATAGTTCAGTGGTTCTCAACCTTCTGGCCCTTTAAATACAGTTCCTCATGGAGTGACCCCCAACCATAAAATTATTTTCATTGTTACTTCATAACTGTAATGTTGCTACTGTTATGAATCATAATATAAATATCTGATATGCAGGATGGTCTTAGGTGACCCCTGTGAAAGGGTTGTTCGGCTGCCAAAGGGGTCATGACCCACAGATTGAGAACCATTGCTATAGTTCTTATTTATTTGTTTGTTTATTTATTTATTTATTTATTTACTTACTAGGGGCCCGGTGCACAAAAATTTGTGCAGTGGGGGGGGGGGTGGTCCCTCAGCCCGGCCTGTGCCCTCTCGCTGTCTGGGAACCCTCAGGGGATGTTCACCTGCTGGCTTAGGCCCGTTCCCTGGGCACAAGGGCCTAAACTGGCAGTCAGACATCCCTCTGGTAGCCCGGGAGCTTTTGGGAGATGTCCACTTGCCAGCAGGGAGATGGCCTAAGCTGCAGTTGGACATCCTTAGCTGCTGAGGAGGCAGGAGAGGCTCCCACCTCCACTGCTGTACGGCAGCCCTTAGCCTGGCTTGTGGGTGAGTAGAGCTCCCCCTGTGGGAGTGCACAGACCACCAGGGGCATTTCCTGCATTGAGTGTCTGCCCCCTGGTGGTCAGTGTGTGTCATAGTGACCAATCATTCCCTATGGTTCTGCTGTTAGGGTCAGTTTGCATATTACCCTTTTATTATATAGGACTATATAGAATTTATTTATTTATTTATATATTATTTTATTTTATTGATTTCAGAGAGAGAAGGGGAGGGAGAGATAGAAATATCAGTGATAAGAGAGAATCATCAATTGGCTGCCTCTTGTATGCCCCCTACTGGGGCTCAAGCCACAACCTAGGTATGCATCCTGATGGGGAACTGAACTGTGACCAGGTCTGGTTCATAGGTCAGTGCTCAATTACTGAGCCATACCAGCCAGGCCTTTACAGTTCTTAAATGGAAGAAGACAGAGGACTAAAATGAGGCTATTTATCTGGGGGATTCATTTAGAAATTCATTTATTTGGTTTTCTTGGTCAAGTAGCATAGGGAGAAACACATGTAGACAGCAAGGGCAGAATGAGAGTGAACAAATGCCATCTCTCATGGGTCAGTAACTAAATTTTATAGCTTCCTTTGTAAGGATGAGAAAAGATCTCTGTTAATAAAAGTGTACATTAATTAAAAGTACTGGAGAGCCCTCGCTGGTTTGGCCCAGTGGATAGAGGATCAGACTGCAGACTGAGGGGTCTTGGGTTTGACTCCAGTCAAGGGCACATGTCTGGGTTGCAGGCTTGACCCCCAGTAGGGGGTGTGCAGGGAGCAGCCGATCAATGATTCTCTCTCATCATTGATGTTTCTATCTCTCTCTCCCTCTCATTTCCTTTCTAAAATCAATAAAAATAAAAATATTTTTAAAAAGCATTGGACAGGTCCTGAAGGAAAGCAACCTCAAAGCTTGCCCTTGCAAGCTTCTGAAAACTGATATCCCCTTGTCCAGCTTTTGTTTTAGACATCTGAACCACATCTATTAGAAAAAGACTTGGCATAAAAATCCATTCTCCTTGTTACTTCTGATAAAGTTGGGACTGGCCAGGGCCATCTTTACCTGGAACAGACAAGGGGCAATGAAGACACAGAATGTCATTGGGGAGCCAGACAATCACAATAATGAACTTGTCTTTGAGGCTTACACTATCATTGGTGCAGGGAAATAATTTAGAGAGGTTGTCTGGAAAGAACATTCTTGATGAGGTATTTTTATGAAAATAGTACTGGCAGCAATTTGAATTTCTTATTTTGGAAAAGTGGTGGTAGTTATTGTCAATGTTCCCTCTCATTCTATATCTTTTTTTTTTTTTCAGGGCAAAAACCACTCTCCTTCAGACCATTAATAATTAAGGGGAATTAAGTATTAACATTATTGAGTACTTTGTTGTACTTGTCATCCCAGTGTGCCAGGTGCCTTCTAGCAATGATTTCATTTAATCCTCATAATAACTCTATGAACTAGGTAGTATTATTATCTCTATTTCATGAATGAGGAAATAGAGGTTTAGAGAAAGTAAGCAGCCTTATTCAGGTCCCACATGAGTAAATGAGGAGCTGTGGGATTAGCCATTTTTGTCAGATTCCACAGCTTGTGCTCTTTATACTATTAAAAGAACTCACATATAAAATCATATTTAGTTTATAGACCAAAATATATTTTTTGAACACATTTTTAAGTTGTTCATTTTAAGATCAGTAAAAGGATCTTGCCAAAGTTAGGGACAATTTGCAGATTACTGTTTTTAAGTTTAACACATATTAATAATTTTTTGTATATGATTAAACATATTTATTTTTGTATGTTATTTTACCTACTAGAGGCCTGATGCACGAAATTCATGTATGAGTAGGCCTTTTTTCCCCTAGCTGCCGGTACCGGCTTTCCTCTGGCACCTAAAACCGAGCTTCTCTTAAAGCCCTGGCTTCTTCTGGAAGGTCATCTGGAAGGACATCTGGTCTAATTAGCATGTTATGCTTTTGTTATTAAAGATATTCACTATATTGCCACCTACTTAAGAGAGGAAAATATACCTACTTGAATTGTGCCATAAAACTTACTGTTAACAACACAATAAAGATGTTTTAATGGGTCTGTAAATGTGGGAATGATTTTAGAAGGTAGGTATCTGGAACCCAGACAAAACCCCACTCCCATCTTTCTTTCAGTTCTTTATGATTACATGTTTTGCTCTTTCTCACTTTCCTTCAATGTCCTAGAAGTCAAGGGCTAAGGAAAACAACCATGATGGGTGGCCAGCCCCAACTGAGGGGCAAGTGTGAGTTAGACTCTTTTGACCACCCAATTATTATTCAGAACAATCCTTCTGCCAATAGGACTTCTGGAAAAATCACTCAGGACTGATTCCTTAGAGTCCCTCTTTCACCCTTTGGCCCAACCAGCTCTGCATGCAGTAAGTTGGAAATTGAAAAAACTGGAAAGTTCAAAGGAGCAGAATGAAGAGGTTGTGTTCCACATGGGACTAAGAGAGAAGTCCCACCACTGATCAGGGAGGAAGTGCAGGCCTGGGATGGGGAGACTCAGCTGGAGAAAGATCACTGATTGTATCTGCAGGTTCTCCTCTTGTTCTGCCCACCAGAGAGCTTTCTCCTTTGTCTTCTCTATGGTTCACTGTGGAGCCATAGAGAAATCACAATAATACTGGGCTGAGTCCTCCTGTTTTAATCTGTTGGTTTGTAGACACAACTGATTTTTAATGTTATTCCTGGTGATAACAACCCTCTCCAGGGAAGATGTGTAATGCTTAACATTCCCCAAAGGACTAATTGGGAAACATGTTCACATGATCTTTCTGGAGCTTGTTCAGTTTATCCAAAGGAGTCCAAACTTAAAGCAGAGGTGTTGCAGGTGATCATCAGGGAGTCCCCAGCATTTCTCATGGTCCCTCTTCCCCCAAATCCACTAGCTGATTCAGTGACTGAACTTCTGGAAAAGAGAAAGAACTGATAAAACTTATAAGAGACAGACATTATAGTACCTCCAAATTGATGACTCCTGCATAAGGTGACCAGACGCCCTGCTTTTGGCGGGACAGTCCCGATTTTTAACCGTTTGTCCCCCATCCTGTTTTAAAAAAGTCCTGATTTTTGGAAAGAATGCACAACAAGCTAGGGAATGGCGGGAGAATGGGAAGGGAATATACAGTTTTCGGCGACCAAGTCGTTAACTGGTGTCCCGCTTTACCAATGTTAAAATCTGGTCACCTTACTGCATGACTATAGAGAAATAGCACAAGGAAGGTCAGCCCGGGCAGACAGCACATGCTAGAGTCCGAGGGCAGAAAAGTGCCCACAGGCACAGCAGAGAAAGTTTGGTCTTTGTGGATGCAAACTGTAAGGGTAGTACCATGGACACCCAATAGGAAATAGTTCTGCCCTCCTTGCCTAGCTTCCTTTTATAGAATAGAGCCTATTGCAATCAGAAAGGATTCTGGGAAGGTACTGGATCCACTCTTACCCACAGACATGATTTTAAAAAAGCTTTTAATAATTTTGTTGTTGATAATTTTCATTTTCAATATTTCATTTTTAACTTCTTTTTGCTGAAATTTCAGAATGTTTTCCCTTTTTCTCTGCTCATCTGTAATGGGGACGACTGATCACAGTTGTCAAGGGTGAGAACTGGAAAGGCCCTCAGGATCTCTCAGTTCCTTTTTCACCTTATAAATGAGTCTGGGGAGGTGGAGTGATGGCCTCAAGTTCTCGCAGTGCAGAATTAGGTCTTGAACACAGATTCCAGTTTCTTTTCTATTGTGTAATAATACATTCCACAACTCAACATTGTCTAATTTCTCCTAATTCAGGGTATCTTAGAAACATACTAGGCCTATGACCCTGTGGGAGAGGCTGACTGGTGCTGAATATACTTAGTAATGCTACTAGAGGCCTGATGCATGAAATTCATGCAAGGGCTTGGCCCTCACAGCTGCAGGGGCTTGCCTCAACCTTAGCAGCCCCAGCTTCATCTGGAAGGTTATCCGGAAGGACATTCAGAAGGTAATTTGGCTGTCTGGTTTAATTAGCATATTACCCTTTTATTATTATAGATCATCATTCTTATGATCTTATAGCACCTGGTTGGCTTTATTTTTCTTAACAGCATTGTCATATTGTTGATTTGTACCTATTCTGGAAAAGAAAGTGAGATTTTGTCTCTGAATGGAAGGCAGGCTCTGGCCATTGATCCATCCATTGCTCCACTGAGAAGATTAAAGGTACTGCCATGGAGATAAAGGAGTGTGACATTTAGCAGTGTACCTAAAGAGTGGGGTTTATTTAGGTTGAGATGAGAGGGGAGGATTGGTCTTTGTTCTTTCACTATGAAAGCATGTACTCTAAGTGTGAAGGTAGGCACCCATTGGAATGCAAAAGGATCCAGGCAGGGTTGAGATTTTAAGGAGTTTCTTCCTTCCTTTCTTTTCCTCCCTCCCTCCCTCCCTCCCTCCCGTCTTTCCTTCCTCCCTCCCTTCCTCCCTTCCTTCCTTCCTTCCTTCCTTCCTTCCTTCCTTCCTTCTTTCTTTCTTTCTTTCTTTCTCCCTTCCTTCCTTCCTAATACTCACTTGAGGATAGAGGATTTCTAGAGAGAGTGGAAGGAGGGAGGGAGAGAGAGAAAGTGAGAGAGAGAGAGAGAGAGAGAGAGAGAAACAACGTGAGAGAGACATATCGATTGGTTGCCTCCCACATGCGTCCCTACTGAGTACATACCCATGACCCTTCTGTCTGCAGGCCAACAATCAACCACTGAGCAACCTATCCAGGGCTCAAGGAGTTTCTTTGGAAAGAGGTGGAGAACAAAGACAAACTCTGGAGTTCTTTAGGGCTTTGTACTCCCCACAACACAGAGGAGACTTCTTACTCTTCAAACTGCAAAGGCACTCACTATAAGGGGCTCAGCTTGGCTGGGAGGAGAAAGATTTTCCAGCTGACTGGAGGGGAAGAACTGCATAGCAGGGATGTGGGCTGGAAATACACTGCAATAGAGTGGTTCCCATGGCAACCAGATGTCAGGGTGTAGTGGAAAGAGTTCTTGACCAGGAGTTTGGGAACCTGTGTTCTTTGGCTTTGCCACTAGCTGGCTTTGTGATGATGGGAAAGTCGCTTAATTTCTCCATTCCAAAGTTTTTACATCTTCAATTGAGAAGGTTGAACCAGGAGGTGATTAAAGTTTCTCACTGTCCTGACATTGTGCATGTGTGTATGTGTGTAAGGGGCAGGGCTGTAGGCCTGAGGAGGATGTCCTTCATATGGAAAACATATTACTGATTTGGATGCTGATAAATGGATTAGCTGTGAACACATTTTTAGGTTGATTTTTGCTCCTGTGCCACATCTCTGATTTAATGTACAGTGTCTGTTATCCTCACACTGTGGTTCTTTGTGTCCTTATTTGTAAAGTTGGTGCGTGAAATTCTTCTCCTCTTTAGATGACTGGGGCAGTTAATCATCTGTCAATCACTCATGATTATAACATGTGCTCTGCAAACACAGTTTAATCTTGACGAAATAGGAGGCCTTTGACATGGCAGAGCTTCTGAGAACACAGGCCATTTCTCCTTGCTGTCATCCTGTGGATGTCGACTTCCTTGCTCACTGTCTCTGAGTAATACTGCTCACTTCTGCCAGGTGGCGGGTGAAGATGGAAACTGCCTCTGGGGCCCACCCTAAGCACACCCAGAAGCCTTGGAGGACGAATCTCTAAAGCTCTGGTAGGAATTGTAAAGACACTTCAGCTTTCTCCACAGGCACTCCACCCCCCAGGTTTATCTGTGACTGGCTTCCTGGGGACGAGGAAAAAGCAAGAACCACACTGAGGTGAACGCGTTTTATTTCAGGGTCCCAGTCTATTGGGCCCGTTTCCAGGAGAAACATTGGTCTGCAAAGGTAGATGAGGAGGCAGATTTGTCTCCTGGGGCTGTCGGAGTGGCTGGATCTTGAGGATCAGTGTGAGAGAGAAGTCATTCAGTTTGTATACTCTCGTTTTATGTTTGGGAAACAGCACTCATCAATTCATGGAAGGTGGTCACATAACTGGGGAGAGAAGGCAAAGGACTCAGTGTTATATATTCCATTTGTCCGTAACCTAATTCTACCATCTTCCATTTCACCTTCTAAGTTTTGACCTTTTTAGGACTGCTCCTCCCCACTTTGTGCTAATTAATGAAATTCTATTACTTGGTCTTGAAAAATAAAAGTCTGAACTATTATGGGAAAGAGCTCTCAGCAAGATAAGAAGACAAAACTATTGCTTATTCCCCCAAGTTACAGAAAAGCTGGTACTATTATGTGTCATAAAGTGGGACATGAAAATATTTCTAAAAGAAAAGTCTGACAAAGACCCAGACTCCAAATATTACCATCCTGACCACCTTCAGGCTTTTGTTGAGATGTGATCTCATTGTAGCCTTTCTTGACCACCTGATTTAAAATAGTTATTTCCCATAGCCCCATGATAACATGTTCTATCTCCCTGTAGGGTCTCACATGGAATTATCACCATTTCACAAATATTTTACTTTGTATTTATTTTCACTGAAGTCATGGGCTTCTGAGTACTGCATTCCCAGTGTATTTAGAAAGGTACTTGGCACATAGTAGGTGTTTACAGTAGGTGCTTAATAAACTGTTATTGAATAAATAAATCAATGTTATATTCTAGGAAAGCAATTTTAACCGCCCAAGTTTCATGCTTTGCATTAGTTTTCTTTCTTAATAATATGTTGCCAGAGCAAAATATTTGTGCTGACATTTCTTTTTTTCTCAAAGTTATAAGTATTCATGAAGTTGTGTCCTTAAACCAGAAAATAATTATTTAAACTTCCCTATTTTACCACATGTATGTAAGTAAACTGAAAACTTAAGGCCTTTAGATTTCTTATTTAAACACAGAGTGTGAGAACATGACTTATTTAAATTAATATAAGCAATTGCTTTTTGGTTTGGTTTCCTTTGTCCTGTCACAAGGCATGCAGTGGAGCTCTTAAGAATCCTGGGTATGCATTCAGAGAACTCCTTCAGTGTTTGATATACACTACTGTGTGCTGTTACCATCCATAATGCATTTGTTTATGCGTGAACTGCTAAAAAGAAACACCCCAAACACCCAAAAAACCAAGAACACAAAGATTCTACATTCTTGAAGAACGGCAACATCATTTGGTGGTGGTGAATGGGGGAGTTTGGGCAGGGGGTGGTGGTGGTTAGAAATTACTCTTTTGTTTAGGAAAGGTGTTATTGTGGCTTAATTATCCAGCAGGTCTGTTTGGAGAAAAAGTTTGCAAAATCCCTTACAAAATAAAGTAGAAATGTTCTCTGATGTCCAAGCCTCAGGACCTAGGCCCTTGAGAATAAAGGAGAGAAAAGGTAGTGAAAGGAAAAAGCCTGCTATCTTCCCCATTTTACTCCTGCCATGGGGGATGTGCAAGGAACACAGGCGCATTGGTATCTGCTCGCCAAAAGTATGTAACTTGGTGTTCTAGAGTATTCAGTAACCCTTCAGACTTTCTTGTTGCAGGCAATAGCATTTTGTTAGTGGCTAGATGAAGCTAGAGGAAGCATCTCAGAGGGCAATGCTAGCACCAGTGTTGTGTACTACTGCATTTCTAGCATCCATCATAGTGTAGAGAATATAGTACTCACTCATTAAATACTTCATTCACTTGCTCATTCAATACATGTGTTGATTGCCCATTTTGTGCCAGACTTATTCTCAGTGCTGGGAGGTAAGGCAATAAACAAAACAGACAAAAATCTCTGCCTCATGGAGCTGTATTCCAGTGGAGAGCTAGACAACAGATAAATAAAGAAGTAAAATATATAGCACATCAAGTAGTGATAAATGCTGTGGAGGACAATTAAGCAGAGAGGAGGGATGGTATTTGCTGGAAGGATGAATAAAGTGCTTTGCAAAAAAATCAGAGATGTATATTCCTGTCATTTCAAGTAACATTTGGGGGCCATATGCTGTACTAAGAAGAGGAGGAAAGAAGCCTGGATTCTGAAGAGTCTTCACCTTATCAGTGTGGACAGCTCATTAGGCAGCACTTCCTGTCTGAGACACTGCGGCAGGCTCAGACTCCCCCGAAAGCAAAGTTTGGTTTGAACTCAACTCTCTTTCACATGGTGGCTCCTGTACCTTACTTCACTGCTGTGCTTTCTGTTGTCAGTTTGCTCATTATGAACGCAGAGAGGTGTGGACAACAGATCTTGAGGCCTTTGCTGTGTTGGTATACCAGTAAGTAATAATAAAACAGAGAGAATGGAAGAGACCAACTCAGACACTCTGCCTCACTGTACTGTAGATGGTAAAGTTAGCAATTTTGTGCACCTGCCAGAGACCTATGGAGTTTCTCCAGCTCTCATCCCACTGGCCCCAGACCCCTGGACTGCCATTCTAGGCAGGGCCCTGAGAAGGAAAGGAGAAGGTGGTCAATGCATTAGTGACCCAGAGACTCTAGGGAGTCTGACAAGGTATTGCCTTCCATAAGCATCAGGAAGGAGGGATACGTGGGTTATTCCCCATGTCGCTGTCCTCCTTCAGGCAAGGGAATGAGGCACCTCCGGAGAGCAGCCTGGAAACGGAAATTGCAACTGGTGTTTGAAAGCAGGGGAGAGAGAGTTGGGAGGTGGGAGGAGTTGGTTATTTCCACTCCCACTCCCTTGTGGGGACTGGCCAAGGAGTCAAAGGCACCCTCTGCATCACACAGATGACTGGACTTTACACACTTCTTCCCAGCTGTTCTTTCATTCTGATATTGTTACAGGTGATGTATTTTTTCAGTATATTCCATAACCCCTAGCCCAGTGCCAGGACAGGCAGCCTTTGACTCAGACCCAGGTCTCGGCTTTGCTTCTGTAACCTTCAGGAAGCTACCTAGTCCCCCTGAGGCTTAGTATTCCCATCTGTAAGATGGAGCTGAGAATAACAACCTCATGGAGTTGTCATAAGGACTGAGTGAGTCCACACCTGAAAAGTGGTTGTATCTTTAGTGTGGTAATTGTGGGGAGAAGGAGGGGAAGAAGTGGGGGGATAAATGGCGGCGGAAGGAGATTTGACTTGGGATGGGGAACACACAGCACAGATGATGTGTTGTGGAATTGTGCACCTGAAACCTGTATAATTTTGTTGACTAGTGTCACCCCAATAAAATGGGGGGAAAAGATGAAAAACAAGTGGCTGCATCTTGTCAGCACTCAGTATTTTAATTCACTTTTTTCCTCAGTTATTTCATTGTTTAGTTTCCTCTTTCTTATATGTAGCACTGTTTATTGACTAGCTCTATACGTGCCACCCAATTTACTTACTTTCTGTCTTTAGCTTTTTACAACACTGTGAAGTTGGAACTCTTTTCTCAACCCTAAGCAGAACCTTAGTTCAGGCGTTAACACTCACTTTAAACCTAACTGAAATCATAGCCCTAGGCTTAGTCCTAGCCTAAGCCCTCATCCTAGATGGTTCTAGAAGTCAGTGTAAAGTTTATGTCAGGATCACAAAATCTCCGAGGTAGAAAACATTTGACAGATCAACTGGACCACTGTTCCATTATCCAAATTTCTTGACAGATGGTCATGAGCATCATTTTGAACAAGCCTGGTGGTGAGGGCGGAGCCCTGTTGCTCCTTGTTTCTAACTTTTTGGAGAGGGCCTTGTCCACGGTTACCCCGTCATACTCTAGCACACACTCCCCTTCCAGGAATGTAGGGCTCAGGGTGCCCAATCTGGATAGGGATCTGAGAACCTGATTTTATCCAAGGGCAGAATCAATATTCAGAGCCTTGAGACAGTTTCACCAGAGAAACCATCCAACAGGGTGAGGCAGTGAGGTAGAGGCCAGTTACAGGCCTATGTTGGAATTAGGACACTACGACAGAGTGAGTGGGCTTGAGATGGAGAGTTGAAAAGAGAGATTCTTGGAAATGTACCTGTTCGGGGAGATAAATGAGAAGAGCTCATGAGGTCATGGCTAAAATGCACAGAATAATTACACGTTATAGCTATATACACTACATATATATGCACATATATGTGTGTATCTATCTATCTATGAATGAAAGGCCAGGCAGAATCATAGAGTGGGAAGTGTGGGAATACTTTGGTGAAACAATAAGGATCCCTGACTGGAATGGACTGTGTGTGTCTGCAAACTTGTTAGCCTTTTTGCACTTCTATGGAAAGCAGAATATTTGATAAGAAGGGTTAGTTGGAGAAAGTATTCCCTAGACATTGATCGAAGCAGTCTAATGAGGCCTTGACAATTTTTTTTATTTTAAATTAAAAATATTTTTCAACTTTATTGATGTGCAATAAACTGCACATATTCACAGTGCACAGTCTGATAAATTTTATATTCCTGTACATCCATGAAACCATCACCATAATCAAGTTACTGAACATATCCATCATCACTGAAAGTTTCAATGAGGTATTTTATAAGATTAGTGATAGATATTCTAGATGAGGCCAGAAGGACAGCCACAGGTTCAGCCTCAGACTAGTCTGTCAATCATCTAAATCTGGGAAAGTACATTGTTTAAGATAAAGATGGAGTTTAAATTGAACTGTCCACAGAAGGATAAGAAAGAAATTCTCCAGGCTTTATTTCTAGCATATATACAAGTAAAGAGGTAGAGAAGGAAGGGAGGTCAAAAGGCCATATTCAATCAGTAATCATCAAAACAATACAGAATGTCAGAGATTGAATCTTGCCTTCCATGTTGGGCAAGATGGCATGTAGTGCATACTAATGACTAGGGGAGAAACTGGACATCCATTACCTGTAGTCATATTTTGGAAAGTTCCCCTTTAATCTAATGCCCTCAGCACTTAGTGTGTGGCCAAATCTTTTACGAAGCTTTAAGAAAACTGTTAAAAGTGTACAGTGAATGCTATAACTCCTGGCTTTGGCTCTGTCTCTCCTGCCCCACACTCAGCCACACCCCTCTGGAGGGTGTCTCTCTGAGTAACATGGGAGCTCATGAGTGGCCAAGGGTGAAGGAAAGGCAGCCTTCTCTGTCCCCCTTTCTTAAACTGTTTATTAAAGAGGAAATCATGTTCTTGTTGGAATTGCTGTTCTACATCTATCTCTATGGTTTTTGAACTGCTCAGAAGTGGGTCAGCAGCAGGGTGGTAGTCGCTGGCACAATAGTAAATTCCTTCATCTCTTTCTGATGCTTTCAGGATCTCAAGCTCAGCCTCATTGCTTGCAGCATTAATGTTAGCCCGGAACTTGCCCAAGAAACCACGGCCATACATGCCCCCTTCTCGGTGTATGTAAGTCATTGTGTTGCCCTGGGTCTGCCTGTACCAGCTGATATAGTAGTTACTGATTGTTTCTCCCTTTAAGGCGCACCTGAGGGTGGCAGACGTCCCCAAGGACATAGTCACTACTTGGTCTTGAGATACCAACACGATAGCTGACATGACTCCTGAAAGAAAAGACATGAGAGGGGCTCGGTGAGGACTGGGGCTATAATCATCGAGTAAGGGGCACTGTGCATGAGCTCCTGGCCCTGGCATTCCTGGTGCCTCATTGTTGCTAGTCTTACTTGATTGAGTTTCCAGGATCTACCTTACCTGTCCAGAAGAGGGTGAGATAGATGAGTGAGAAGTTCCTCTGCATGGCTCCACTTGGGGATAGCTCTGCCTCCGAACTCCCCCTCTGCCTGGTCCCTCCTCTGAGTCAACACCTTCTCTGTGACACATTTGTGACAGGAAATCAGCCCTTCTCGGCAGCTGTTCTGTTTCCCATGACGGGTTTTTGCCAAATCACAGGAGTTTCACAGAGCTTATAACCTGTTACTGGCATGATAATACCACCTTCAAGATTGATAATGTGAGATAAGGAAGGACACTTCAAAAAAAGTTAAGACAGCTTATTTGATAACAAGGTTTCTGCTTCCGCCTTAGAAGTTACGATTGATATTATGTTCCATTTTCATGTTAGATGTACTTGTTCTATGCTTTGTGGTGATGTCACAGTCAATGTTAAGAAGAATTATTGATATTTACAGCTGTAATCAAAAGAACCATCAAATAAGGAGATCGATGGACTGCGGGTGTTGTAATGATTTTGTGTTTACTGCAAACTCCCTCCAGGCAGAAGGGTGATTCACCCAAGTGTAAAAGAGCAAGCCAATGAAATATTGTCACCAAATTTGAGCCAGTTTCCTGATCTTTATTGAGCTCATCTGTCTTTTCTGAAGATAGGTCAGCTATGTTGAATTACATAGAGCCAAATATTGTTAAAAAACTTAGAAACTACCACTACCTTCCAGTTTATGACAGCCTAAATTTATATGTTTTCAAAACAGAGGCATGCTTGAACTTTTGGGACCTACACTTTGGAATTTCAAGAACAATAATCTATGCAATTTTGAAATAAACAGGTAAATTAATTAATAATGGAAACTAGAGGCTACAACAGAAGCTGGGAGGAGGATCCTTTGGCATGCAAAGAAGCAGGAGCTAAGGCAGCGCCCAACATCTGAGGATAGGTGCAGGACCTAAATTCCCTTGCTAGTGGAGGAGAGACCCACTTAAACTTTCTTGTTTCTCCCCATGTGACTGGGACCAGACTGGTCTGAAGAAATTCAGACAGGAGCAAGCTTAAGTTTGGTTGATCTCATTGAAGTTGCTCTCCTTACCCTTGAGTCATCTCATTTCCCAACTGCCCAATACCACCATTCCTAGAGGACCATTAGCAAGTACTCAAGGTGGTCTCATTCTTTGAAATGACAAATTCCATCATCAGTACTCACCCGATGGACACAATGATGCCCATTCTCTATAGCTCTTTGAGAGTTGTTGAGGGCAGCTTCTCTGGACTTACATACTTCATCTTTTTATATCAGGCTCTTAGCTCTTGGCACATCCTATAATTTAGTCATTTTTACTACATACTAGATCCTAGAGATTCATTGGTAAATGACGGATGTTATATCTCTTAAAAAATGTATGTTCTAGCATGAGACCCAGTCACCACTTAACGCATAATTTGCATAATGAATTCCTCACTGCAGCTGTTATAAGTACTGTGTAGAAGCAGAAGTAATATGAGACCATGTTACTGGGGCCAGGACCAGGTAAGGGAAGGCTTCCTTAAAGAAGTGACTTTGCAGATAAGACTCCAAAGCAGAAGTTACCCAGCTGTGCTAGATGGAGTCTTTTGTCCCACCAGGTCTACTCTACTTGTTCCTCTAGGAGGCTGACCTTAATGGACAAAATCCACCTGATTCCCTTGCTCTCTGGTATGCCATTTAGTTTGACCAGTGGGAGGTACTATTAGGAGATTGGAGAGGAGGAGAGTGAGGTACG
This sequence comes from Murina feae, assembly GCA_004026665.1. Lineage (NCBI taxonomy): Eukaryota > Metazoa > Chordata > Mammalia > Chiroptera > Vespertilionidae > Murina > Murina feae. Next base: position 63,476 of record PVJC01003486.1, read on the forward strand.
TTGTTATTACCATCCATTACTTCCTGCAGGAATGCATATTGGTAGAGGCTGCTTTCCTCAGCTGCAGGCTATAGCTTCTTCTCCTACACCTGCAGCATCCAGTAACGGTTCCTCTATATCATGCTTCAGGACTAGGGTGGTAGTGGCTTCTTTGTTGTCAGACCCAGGATGTTTCACCATATCTTTTAGTTTCCCACAACCCAGCTATATTAGTTTCCTCTCACTGCCTTAAAAGAACCACAAATGGAGTGGCTTAAAACAATAGAAATGTAATGCCCCACAGTTCTGGAGGCTAGAAGTCCAAAATCAAGGTGTCAGTAGAGCTGTACTTACTCTGAAACCTGTAGGGGCAATGGTTCTCAACTTGTGGGTCTCGACCATTTTGGGGGTCAAATGACCCTTTTACAAGGGTCGCCTAAGACCATCGGAAAACACATATTTATAATTAGAAATAAATATTTCACAATATATAATTACAATTGTTTTTGTGATTAATCACTATGCTTTAATTATGTTCAATTTGTAACAATGAAAATACATCCTGCATCTAAGGTGACCAGACATCCCGCTTTTGGCGGGACAGTCCTGATTTTTAACAGTTTGTCCCGTGTCCCGTGGCGTTTTAAAAAAGTCCCAATTACTCTTTGTAATATTTTAAGTAATAATAATAAAAAAAAAGAAAAAAAAAGACACCCCCCCCCCCATCAATGGTGTACCACTTTAAATCTGGTCACCTTGTTATATCAGATATTTACATTACAATTCATAACAGTAGCAAAATTACAGTTATGAAGTAGCAATGAAAATAATTTTATGGTTGGGGGTCACCACAAAATGAGGAATTGTATTAAAGGGTGGCAGCATTAGGAAGGTTGAGAACCACTGCTGTATGGGGATTCTTTCTTGTCCCTTCTGAACTTCCGGTGCTTTGATGCAATCTTTGGTGTTCTTGGCTTGGCTTGTAGTGTGGCACTTCAGTCCCTGACTTCTTGGTCATACTGTGTTCTCTCTCCATCTCTGTCTTCACACGACTGCTTCTCGTAAAGATATTGGTCATATTGTGTTTGGGGCCTACCCTACTCCAGCCTGACCTCATCTTAACCAATTATATTAATTTCAATGACCCTATTTGCAAATAAGGTCAATTTCCAAGCTACTGGAGGTGAGAACTCAGCATATCTTTTCTTTTTTTAGAGACATTATTTAGTCCGTATCACCTCCTCCACCTTTGTAAATGCCCCTTGCATTAGATTCTCTCAATCACCACTTCAAAAGTATCCTCTGCCTGATACACCAGATATCAGGGGGCATGTGTAGGGAAAGATTATTCTATATACGTAAAAAAACCCCACAAGGACATGTAAGAAAAAGCCCCGAGGCAGGAGGAAGTACTGTGGGCTTAAAATTGCACTAATAGCAAAAGAACAATTAGCTGGGCTCAAAGAAATCTGTCTTCTTAATTACTGTTGAGCTCTCCCAAATTACTCAGGAAGTCATTCCAAAAAATCCCAAGAATGTGTTTATGTTTATGACTATGACTTATATCTGCCACAAGTTAGAGGCAATTTTAATAAGAGTTGATTGTTAATGGGCAAAAGCAGCCTTCCTTAAGGCCTGACTAGTAGTGAGTCAATGTTAATAACAAATCAAAGCCAGAGATAGAAGACAGTAGTGGGGAGGGAACCAGTTATGATGTGGTAGAAGCTTAGGGAAGTGGGTGTCTAGAAGCCGTGCCATGCCTGGTCTGGGTGAGTCAGGACCTGCAGCACACCTTGGCCTTCTTGGTCAAGTCACACGGGAGGAGCAAGATGGAATTTGAACACAAATGTAGCCTAAGTTGGGGTGCCCGGGTAGAAGGTAGGAAAGTGTGCCAGGGCCCTGCCCTTGGACTCTACCTTTCTTAGGCTCTGTGCAGGCTGCTCCTTGTGCTGATTCTTTCTATGTCAAAGCCAGCGATTAGCCACATCTTCCCATGACCTGGGGGATACCTGTTCTTTCATGTGATTTTCCAGGAGAACTAATGTTTATTTTCAGCCTGTGAGGAATAAATGAAATGATATTTGCAAACACTTACTCATTGATTGGCTATTTGTTAGTTTCCTCCTTGATATATTTTTATAAAAACAAGGATACCTGAGACCTGAGCGGTTAATAACAGAGGCAAAAGTGGTTTGGAGGAATTTATCCATCCTTCCCCATCATCTCCATGAGTTTCCCATTTTGACATCTTCAGATTATGAAAATACAGCCTCGGGCAAGTTCCCGAGGCATCTTCAAGTGAGATTGCTACTCCCAGCCCCTTGCTTGTAGAAATTATGAAGTTGTCTTTGCATGTAGTGCTTTACCATATACAAGTGCTGCCTCACACTTGTTAGTCGGTTTGTCTTTCTCTCTTAGGTAATCCCTCCAAACTTCTTGTAGAACTCATACTGCTCCTCAGAAGTGCTGATTGAAATGAAATGATTTTTTCTGCCCACAGGATGCTTGACTTGAATGTGAGTTGCTGTCTACAGCATACAAGGAGAGCAAAGGAAGACCAGTGAGGAGCTCATTCCCAAGGTCATGACCATGGGAAGGACCCCAGGTCTTTGGGTTGTGGCTTTAAAGATAGACTATATCATTATAGAAACTTCTGTTTCTTTCAGCCTGACCAGATAGAAGAGGGTTAAGAAAGAGACTGACCCTAATATATAAACTGCCACAAGTGCTTTCTGCTTTTCTATAAGATGTCTAGAGATGGCTGTAAGGCTGAGGTGATTAATATTTCATTTTCAGGGCCACAGTGCTATTTGTGGGTCCCAGGCAAAACAACCAATGGATTATATAGCAATGGAGGAAGATGTGTTTATTGAGAACAGAAAGAAAAATGAAAAATTTGAGGTGTTAGGGACCTTAGCAAGCCCTTGAATTTATGTTTCAGCTTTCACTTCTCAGGATCTCAAGCAGAGAGCTGCTTTTCTGTTCTTCAAGTGAGTTTCTTGAGCTCATCCTCCATTTCTTTGAATTTGCACAGACTGTAAAAAGCAGGCAGCCCTACCTTTGCCCAGACAAGGCTCAGACAAAAAACTACCTATAAGACTGGGCTTGGATGGGGTCCTGGAACTTGGCGGGGGGTCCTATGTTTTTCAGTGCCTTCTCTAGTTCTCAAGAAGTAGCTACATTATAGTTCAGAGACTACTGTATGCAGAAAGGCTTGGAAAATCTGGGTTTGTGCCTGACACCATCACTTATTGCAAATCACTTAACCTCTCAAGACCTCAGTTTTTTAAACAATAAAATTGGGATAATATGACTTTATACGGTCATGAAATAATGGACGCGAGTATACTTTGTGATAGATCTATAGTTAGACTGGCACTGGTGGTCAGCTGACAGTGTGGAAGCTGCGAAGGGCAGGAATTGGTTTGTGACCTATCTGGAGGCAGAGGAGCAGCACCACCCATACAGCAGCACAGTATTAAGACCCGTCCTCTATCACAGTGGCTTCAAGACTCTCCAAAGCGAATTGGCATCTCTGAGGAAAGTTGCTCTGGAGACTAGAGCCAGAGATGTCTCCTTGTTGATATATAATTTCAGGGAGCCATCTTGGTTCCTCTTATGCTAGTATATGGTATGGTCATTAATTTCCCTTTCTGTCATTTGGCACTGTAAAATTTTGCTTCTACTAAAAGGAACAAACATTTCCTGTTGCTCCAACAGGCATCTGGCTTGATTCCTGAAAAGCAAAATCAAGGTAAAAGGAACCATACCTTTTAATGGTTCTTTACTCCATTTGTGGAAGTTCTTTTTATTGCTTGTTGTAATATATTTGCTTTGGATTTTTTATTTATATATCAAGAGAGCTGCTTCCTGGGAAGGGAGAGTTTGCTAAAATGCCACTGTTCCACAGGACAAGAGCCCATAACTGTCAGACAGAATTTAACAGAAAACATTATTGTATTGATGTAATTCTTAGTGGCTTTTAAGTGTCTACTATTGTAGTCTGCCCATATAGAACACACCATAAACGTTGATGCTGGTCTGAAGAAAACACAACACAAAATAAACATAATGGGAAGATGAGGAAGTGGAGTGGGCAATAAAAATTAGATGAAAAAAAAAGCAAAGTTAAAGCATGGAAAAAGGTTACTGGAGTATTATAGACTTATCTGCTGAAAGAACAGGGTAGATCAAACTAAAAAATAAGGGAACTATAACAACTTAGATAAGAGGAATGTGGAGACAGAGAAAAACTGGAGAGGAAATTAGGACAGTTACCTTCAGGCAGTAGTTCTGGTTCTCAATCTTGGCTCCACAGTGGGATCACCTGGGGAGTCTTCAAAAGTACTGAAACCTGGGTACTACCTCCAGAGAGTCTGACTTAGTTAATCTGGGGTGGAGCCTGCGCATCAGAATTTTTTAAAAGCTTCCTAGATAATTCTATGTGCAGCTGGGGTTGAAGACCACTGGGTAAGAGATCATTAGTCAAACAAAGAATAAACCATGCAGTGCAGCAACGGCTTATTACAGTGTTGTCCTCAGGGGACAAGACAAAGCCTGTGGCCCGGTGTCACCTGTGACTGAATGGCTCTGCCAGTCTTCTGTTCCTTGTCCCTTCTCCAGGGACAGAATGGACCTTCAAAGGCTCTCCTCCTTGGTGATTGCTCACAGTGGTCTCTTATGAATAAGAGGGGTAAGGGCCTGCTTAGGTCAGCATCAGACATTTCTTTGCTCTCCTGAACTCCTACAAGTGCAGAGTACTTAGTAAATATTTGCTAACTGCTATGGTCCTTGTCCTCTGGGTCCTTCTATACTGATTGAAATGGGCTAAGTCTGTGGTCCTTGGTTTTTCCTCTTAATCCTACCCTGACCTTCAAGATCCAAATTCTGCCCTATTCAACTCCCTTCTGAAAGGTAGAATTCAGCCAGGGGGGCTGCTAACCAACTGTGATTCCTTACACTGGACAACACATCACTGTGTGTGTGTGAGATGGCATGCAGCCTATAGCACACCAGACCCACAGAGTAATGGGTTATTGCTATGTTTCAACTGTGCAATTTTGTTTTCCCCTCCTTCTCTCCTTTTTTTCTTTCTTCCTCTCGATTTTTCGCTAGTAAATCACAGGCTCACAGAAGATCACAGTCATCTGAGGAGATCTACCACTGAGAGTGAAAATGTGTCCAGTGCTCTGAAGTGACCACCAGTATTTAGAGGGGGCGACTTACCTCTGCCCTCCTGGAACTGCTGATTTCGTAGTAAAGATTTGGAGAGAGAGAGAGAGAGAGAGAGAGAGAGAGAGAGAGAGAGAGAGAGAGAGGAAGAGAGAGCTGTGGGTAGAATGTGAAGTAATTATTGTCATTGGAAAGCTTCTCTGATTTCCCTTGCTTGCTGGAATAGCTGTGGGGCCTCAATTAGAACATGGAGAGGTCAAAACAGAAATTTTTATGCTGAGAAGAGACTAATATTTTGCCTTTGGTGGTAGAAGTCTATTTATAAAAAACAAAGTAATGGTAATTAATTTTTTACTTTCATCCAATAATATCCTAAATAGAGAGGAAAGTGCTAGAAAAACTTGGATTGGTTATTAGTTTAAAAGAATTTGAATAGAAGCCCCTCTTCCTTTTTTTCTATTTTTCTGCCCACAAATAAAAAGCACTCTTAATTTTCCTCCTGAAATAGAGAAAAATATTTCACTCAAGGTTCCTAGTTGGGAGTGTTTGGATATAGATCAGAGATAGAAGATAAATGTTTTGTGTTTTTGTTTTTTTTCGGTGACAGGGACTTAGAAAAAAGTAGAATGTAGATGCTTCAGTGTTTATAAGAAGCTCAAATTCTGTATTCTAGAACTACACAACTATGGAATTCATCTAATATTAATCTCCAACTTGGCATTAGTCTCCCAGACAGAAGGTGGTGGCATAATGGGCTCTCCTAGAGCCATAGGGAAATTCTCTGTCTCATCTTCCACAGCGAAGTAAATAAAGGCCTTTATCTTTTCATCTGAGGGAGAAGGGAGAGCTGCAGGAGGCCTCCCTGGGAGTGAAACCCTCCCCACTGTATCTCAAGTGGAAGAGTATGAGATGATCCTATTTTCTGGGTTGAGTCTATGCTACTAAGGCGATGGAAAGGCCTCACTCTCTTTCCCTAGTGAAAGGGCAGTGGTGGGCCCAGCTGCCAGGACAGACTGGTCCTCTATGCCAGTAGCATCCACAGCCACCAGCAAAAACTTGCACCATACATGCTCTTTCTGGTTGACCTTCCTGCCCTGACACAATTCCATAGGTGCCCCCTTAGTTCTTGGGTTCTAAGCTAACATACTTACTACTTTCACTTAGTTTTATCACAGATTGGGAAGACAAAGAAATGAGGCTGAAAGCATACCAAATCTCCCAGCATGGGGTCAGCTCTAAAGAAAAAGGACTGATTGAGGAGACAATGGCAGAGAAACATAGACCCACTCTAGTGTGCTTTGGGGAAGGCAATTGTGTAGATTTAAAAAAGAACAAAAGCCCTGGCTGATGTGGCTCAGTGGTAGAGCATTGACCTTCACACCAAATGTTTGATTCCCAGTCAAGGACACCTACCAGGGTTGCAGGGTCATT